>VDFB02069093.1:0-170992 GCA_007258455.2 Sequoia sempervirens | reverse complement strand
ACTCTCTTCCTCCCTCCCACCTTCTTTCTCCCACTCTCTCCTACCCTCTCCCACCCTCTCCCAATCTCTCCCACTCTCTCCTTCTTGCTAAAATGGTCATGTCTCTACTTCTTCAAAACGCGCTCGCGTTATGAGAAAGTTGGTCTTTTAAAGATTGAAGAGGGAGATAGCTACCCAACCTATCTTAGTTTTACCAAGTTTTGACAAGCCATTCATAGTGGAATGTGATTCAAGTAACATAGCAGTTGGGGCTGTTCTAAGCCAAGAAGGCAGGCCAGTGGCATTCTTTAGTGAAAGGTTGAATGAAGCAAAGTCTAGGTACTCATCCTATGACTTAGAGCTATATGCTTTGGTGCAGGCTCTTAAGAAGTGGAGGCACTATCTATTGCCAAAGGAATTTGTGGTATACACTGACAATTAGGCCTTAAGCTACATAAATACTCAAGAGAAGCTCAGTTTGAGGCACATCAAGTGGATGGAGTTTTTGTAGTCATACACCTTTACCATCAAGCATAAGTAGGGGGTTAACAACAAGGTTGTTGATGCTCTTAGTAGGAGGTTGCTTACTGTCCAAGAGATACAGTTACAAAGCACAGGGGTTGAAGGATTCAAAGATCTATATGAAAGAGATTCTGATTTCTCAGAAATATACAAGGTATGTACTGATTGTGAGAACCATTTTCACAGTGAATACGCTGATTACACCTTGTAAAATGGCTTATTGTTTAGGTGAAAGCAATTGTGTGTTCCTAGGGATTCTATGAGGGAGAATCTGATCCAAGAAAAGCATAATGGCAGTATGAGTGGTCACTTTGGTTTGAACAAGACACTAGACTTAGTGGATAGGTTCTATTGGTGGCCTAAGATGCAAAGAGATGTAAGAAGATATGTTGAACAATGTGGAGTATGTCAAAAGGCAAAGGGAACATCAAGCAATGCAGGTCTTTACTAGCCATTACCCATTCCAAATAGACCATGGGAATGCATAAGCATGGACTTCATAGTAGGTCTACCTAGGACACCAACTGGTTTGGACAGTGTGTTTGTTGTAGTGGATAGATTTAGCAAGATGAGCCATTTCATACCATGCAAGACAATGCATGATGCAAGTTAGATTGCACACCTATTCTTCAAGGAAGTAGTGAGGATACATGGGTTGCCAAGGAGCATAGTTGCAGACAGAGATGTGAAGTTTATGGGGCATTTTTGGAAAACTCTTTGGAAGAGGCTAGGAACCAACTTGTCTCATAGCTCAACATATCACCCACAAACGGATGGACATACAGAGGTGATCAATAGGGTACTTGGGAACTTGTTGAGATGCCTAACTAAGGAGTATGGACAAGGATGGGAGCAAGTGATTCCACAAGTAGAATTTTCTTACAATGATAGCACAAATAGGACTACGGGTAAGAGTCCATTTGAGATAGTCTATGGTTTACATCCAAGGGGTGTACTTGAGCTTAGAGATCTAAAAGGATATGAAGGGATCAGTGGACATGCTGATGATTTTGCTCAGTCAATGAGAGAGGTTCATGAGCAGGTCAAGAAGACATTAATAGAGGCTAATCAAAAGTTGAAGGCTAAGAGAGATGAAGGGAGAAGAGAATTACAATTTGAGATAGGTGATTTGGTGATGGTATACTTGAACAAGGCAAGGCTATAGAAAGGCATACCAAGCAAGCTGCAGATGAAGAGGATAGGGCCATGTAAAGTGTTGGCTAAGTATGCATCAAATGCTTACAAGGTGGAGTTACCCAAGGAGATGGCTATTTCTCCTATCTTCAATGTGAAAGACTTGGTGAAGTATAAAGGACCAGAAATGGATGAAGAACAGTACAATGTTGAGATAAACAAGGATGTGGAAGCACTCAAGATACTTGATCAGATCAGGCCACAAGTGGATAGGATTTTAGACTCAAGGGAGAAGAAGACTACGCACAAGACATACAAGGAGCACCTAGTGAAGCGGAAACATCAACCAGAGTCAGAGGCTACTTGGTTAACAAAAGGTGACTTTAAGAAGCATGGAATTAGTGAGGAGCTCTTTACACCACAGGTTCCTTAACTTATTTGTTGTAGGGGGAGAATGGTGCAGGAGCACCTTAAGGTCTTTTGGAAGATCTTAGTGATTTTTTGGCTTGTAGGTGGTTCTAGCCAACCACCAAGGGAATAAGGACTATGTTATAAAGTACCAAGTGTGTTTTTGATGTGAGTGTTATGGCAAACTTAGGTTGGTTTAGAGCTCTGAGGTTTGGAAAAGACTTAGTGTAGAGATTAGGAAAAACTAGACAATGTTGTCTTAGGAATTTGGCCTAAAAGTTAAAAAAAGGCATTAATGGTGTTCTAAGCCCGACCTAAGGGTCCTAGCATATGGGAGAAAGGTATATAAGGTCATCCAAACCCTAATACCTGGGTTGGAAGTTCATTTTCACGAATCGAGACTTGGAGAGCATATTATGTGATTGGAATTCAACAACTTTTGAGTGAATATTTGTGTTTGAGCCTTCATCCAATCAATGATGTATTGAAAGGTATTTTCTGATGGTTTGAAGCTTTCCATTGTGTCATTTATTTACTGTGTGAGGCATTAGATTAGCCATTTAGTTCAATTGTTTTCTGTTTTGCAAGTTTTTGGAGTTTTGGCCTTATAGCTGGTTTAGGCCAGTTTTTGGAAATCATGATCCCCACTTGAATTCCCATGGAAAGGCTACCATGGACACTTGGAATCAAGTAGGGGACTATTTTTACAGTGTAAATAGTGTGTGTGGAGTCTTTGTTTGCAGGGGAAGAGTTGAATTCATCAAACACTAGGCGAGTGCAAGTGCATTCTGGCTAGTGGCTTGGAGAGGACAACAGTAAAGAAAGTTGATAAATGGATTTTTTTGTGCCAATAAAGAGCATGAGAGTGTGGGAACATGTAGTCCAAACATGTGTGTGCAAGGAGGAGAGTTGATGAGGTCATTGAAGCTCTCAAAGTTGGAAAAAGGAGCCAAAACCCTAGAAACCCTTGAAATTAGGGGGTATGAGGACAATCCTATGTACAGACACTTGCAGAACCTTACACCTGGTAAATATTGAAGCCTATGGTACTACTAGGAGGAATATCCAAAAATATTTGGGGGTTGTTAAGGCCATTTTTGAGAAAAGCCAAGAAACCGGGTTCTAGGAGGCCTAAAAGGGGCAAAAAGGCTACAAGGCCTAGAAACTAGAAATTATTGAAAGCGAAGGGAAAAAGGTGAAAGTATCCAATGAAATGGACCAGTGAGGAGTCAAAACACCTAAATAACAATAAGACCACCTTACCCTAGCCCTGGAGTGGTTAGGACACACTTGGGTCAGTGTGGAGCTCAAGGAAGCCTAGTGGTGGAATGGGAGTGTTGGTGAAGATTTTGAAATTGGTGGAGAGACATATAAGGTGTTAGGGGTTTAGGATAAATCCCTGAGTAGGGTAGAGTGGAATAACCTAAGAAGACCAAAGAATAGGTCTTGGGAAGAGCAAGAGTGCTCTTGAGTTATAGGGCTCCCCATCAAATTGGTATCAGAGCTAATAAAGGCCTGTGAATTGAAACTAGCGAATGTTAGAGAGAAGTGAATCCATAGGAGAGAATACCATGGTGACCAATGCAGAGCTAGCTAGAGACTTGACATAGCAGCAAGAGATGAAGCAAAAATTGGAAGAAGTTGCTGAAACGACAAGTAAGATGAAATTGCAGTTGTCAGAGGACAAAGACAAGGGTAAACACCAAGTGGAGGAGGACATAGAACGAGAACCTGACCCTCCATTAGCAGAGGAACCCTTCCTCAAAGCATTGAAGGCATTAAGTGAAAAGGCACTGGAAGGTGTCCTAGTGTTCACAAGGAAAATGGATGCAAAGTTGGTTATGGAATGGATAGAGGGAATGGAGAATCACTTTGAATGTGATGGAATTACAGAAGCACAAAAGGTGAAGATAGTCAAATCAAGGTTAAGAGGACAAGTATTAACTTGGTGGAAGTTTCCACAAGAAGAAAGAGAGAAGGAAGGCAAGAAACCCATAGGAAGTTGGAAGACAATGGTGGCTAAAGTGAAGGAGAACTATCTACCTGAGGACTATGACATTCAATTGCACAAGAAGAGGCAAAATCTCAGACAAAGAGACCTAGATGTAGCTGCATATACAGAGGAGTTCCAAAAACTAAGCCTTAGTTCTAGAGTGCAAGAAGCTGAAAGCATCAAGGTGGCTAGGTATCTAAATGGTCTTAGATGGAGCATCCAAGAGGAGTTGAGTCTTTTCACACTTACTACCCTCCATAGCTGCTATCAAATGGCTATTAAGGTGGAAGAGAAACTGAAAAAGAAACAAGATTCCAATACTAGGGGTAAAGGAAGAGGTAGAGACCCTAGAGGTGGTCATAGAGGAGGTTTTGGTGGAAGAAGCCAAGAGAACAAAGGGAAAGGTGATTCCAAAGGTGGAGAGCAGTCCCCTGAGACAAATAGTAGAGGGGGTTATAGAGGTAGAAGCTCAAAAATGGAGGAAGAGGCAGATCAGGAGGCTTTGGGAGAAGCTCTCATTTTGCTTCCATGAAATGCTACAATTGTGGATAGTTGGGTCATTCGGCTTATAGGTGTCCTGACAAGCCAACATCTTCACAAAGTGAGAGGAAGATCAACTATGTTCAAGAAGAGGACTGCTCCAAACAATCAGAGGTGAGTCTAGATTCAGAGAAAGGTGAGAATCTCATGTTAAGGAGAATTTTGATCAAAGCACCTATTGAGGAAGAACACAAACAAAGGAGAGCTCTTTTTAGAGTCAAGTGCAAGATACTAGGAAAGGTTTTCAAGGTCATCATTGATTCAAGGTCTACTGATAATGTCAACTCAGAGGAGGCAGTACAAAAGTTGAAACTCACCAAGATACCCCATGTGTGCCCTTACAAGGTTACTTGGTTGAACAAGGGGCAGAGTATACTAGTCAATGAACAAGTGTGGGTTGAGTTTACTATAGGAAAGTATCATGATAGGATACTATGTGATGTGTTACCAATGGATGCATGACATCTGCTGCTTGGCAGACCATGACAATATGACAGGGAGGCGGTGCATTATGTCAAGGAGAATAAGTATTCATTCAAGAAGGATGGAGTGACTTACAAAATATAGTCTTTGTTAGAAGAAAATACAGTGGAAAAGGCATAAACCAGTGTCCTTTTGTTGAGTGGAAAGGAATTTCTAAAAAACATCAAGGAGGAAGAAGGAGTTGTCTATGCAATCATGCTAAAGCCAAAGGAAGAGGAGTTACCTAATTAGCTACCTATGACAGCAAAAGTGAAGTGACTATTGGATCAGTTCAAGGACATTATTTGTGAAGGTACACCAACTACACTACCACCTAGGAGAGAAATCAGTCATCAAATAGACTTTATACCAGGAGCAACACTACCTAACAAGGCTACACACAAGATGACACCGGAGCAGAACAAAGAGATAGCAAGGCAAGTTCAAGAACTTTTGGACCAAGGGCTGATCAGAAAGAGCATAAGTCCATGTGTTGTTCCAGTTGTGTTGGCACCTAAGAAGGGAGATAAGTGGAGGATGTGTACTGATTCTAGGGCCATAAATAGGATAACCATCAGATATAGGTTTCCTATTCCTAGGATAGAAGATCTAATGGACTGCTTAGGGGGAGCTAAGTACTACTCCAAAATTGATTTGAAAAGTGTCTATTATCAGATTAGGATGAAGGAGGGAGATGAATGGAAGTCAGCGTTCAAAACCACATAAGGGTTATATGAATGGTTAGTGATGCCATTTGGGCTTACAAATGCACCTATCACTTTTATGAGGGTGATGAATGAGGTCTTGAAGGACTTTATAGGAGTCTTTGTGGTTGTCTACCTAGATGATATCCTCATCTTTAGCAAAACATAAATGATATCGTAATGTGATCTCGGCGAGGTTGTTATGTCTTTTCGACATGGGCTTTTTGTCAGCATGTTCTCGAGGAGAGTCTTACCGAACAACACATGGATGGTTTCTTCGGAAAAACATATTTCTTCCGGTGTGAGGTCATAGCGAATATACATTGTCACACCGACTGGTGGCGGGGGAATGCATATCAGTAAGAGTTGAGGCTTTCGAAGTAATGTCTCGGTGAGTGACCTTCGGTCTCACCGATAACACAATGAGGACTTTGTCGGGATGAAAATTGGATTGTCTCAGTGACACACAAGATGGATAAAGTCTTTTGGTAAAACAAAGTGCACTCTGTATGAGGTCTCCCCGATGTCGATATGTTATGACAACCCACATAAGATAAAAGAATACATCGGCGAGAGAAACAATTTGTCACAACAACTCATGATAAATGAAGATTTTTGGTAAAGCAAAGTCTAATCTGTGAGATGTCTCTCCGATATCTCAAGGTTATAGCGAAATGGATGAAGCAAGGAAGCACATTTCAGTAAGAAAATTTCTTATGTCTCAGCGACTGGGAGATGTTGTTCGGGGTGACTCTCGATATAATGAAGCATTATCTACATGATGTTTCCCCAACTCCATGAGGTCACAGTGAAACACATTGGGACAGGAGGATTTTCTTTGGTTTCAGCATAACAAACAGAATGCTACATCGACATGCAAGAGGCAAAAGGACACATATCGATGAAACATAACGAGATCAAAACTAGGAAATAACGCGCTCGCGTTATAACGTGAGCGCGTTATACTTTTCTTTGGGAATCCTCGAGCCTTAGCATTGGTAGTTGCCTTGGAATACCAACCCAGAGGCTTGGAGGGCATTCCCAATGACCAGAGACGTGTTTTTGCAAATTCTACAATTTTTTCACATAATCGGGTTCGTGCTCACCATCAGGATTGCATCTGGTTCAATATTGACAAAAGAAAACACATGGGTAATGTTAGGTTCTCTCTTAGCTATCCAATGATGTAATTTTTTTCACTTTTTAACAATGTTAAGCCTTTCATCCATAATTTCTTTTGTTTGTATGTCTCTTTTTTGCCAAAAAGCAGTGTTTGGTTTTTTTTCATTATAAATTAACCGCTCATCAAAACTTCAAATAAATTACATTTTTAGAAACTAGACTCTATTCTACAAATTTAAAAAATAAAAAAAAAAATCAATTACCTTCAAAAAATTTAGAGGGAGCACACCAAAATTCTTCTTTTCAGGAAGTGCCCACTTAGAAAATTAGTAAAAATAAAATATTCATTAAAAATTATCAAAATTGTGCATCAACTAGATACTGTTAGCTAACTTTTGACCATTGCGATTTTAAAAATACTACAAAAAAGTTCACCGTGCTCAGGTCGTACAAGAGTTGCTATGTTATGTTTTCTGACAAAAATAGCACCAATTTGTGTACGTCCCTCTTTTGAACCCCTTAATCTCAACCATTTTCAAAATGAATTAGTAGTTTAGAAAGTAGACTCAGAGCACTTTGATCCTTGTTTTTGTTCCATCTCAAAATTTTGAGTGTAACTATCCTCAATTTCATGTCCAAGGTCAGTATTTCCTGATTTCAGAAAAAAAAGTGGCCACTTAAGCCCCCTTTTTGGGAACCATCTTGGTGCACTTACCCTGTGGATGATATTGAGACTTGTGTTTCCCCATCTTGTGTGGATGATCAATTCATTGATACCCCATCACCATCTAGTATTGCTACTTCAGATTCTGGTGTTGCTTCTTCAAAAGTTTCCAATGATTCTTTGTAGCAGGACATACATTGTCTTTCAAATTCAACTTGGGATGATCTCTTGACAGGTATTTTAGACTTGTTTATGGAGACACATATTATAGATTTGGGAGACACTATTGATGATATTCATCTTCTCTTTGATGAAGTTGATTCTTCTTTAGTTGTTATGAGGGAGAACTTTGACCATGTTGTTCATTCTCTACATGACCATTCCTTACAATTTGACATGAGTGGGGATACTTTGAATCATCATTTGGAGAAGACATCTTCAGAGGAGATACTTGAGTCTTTGAATTATGTTCTACATCAGTCTCTATGAGATTATGAGTTTACATTTTCAGCAGTGTGGCCTAGAATGCCTGATTTGATTGTGGGAGCCTTCAACATTGACATGGAGACACTTGAGCCGAATTCAGAGACTTCATACATCTTGCAGTTTCTTCCTACATATTCCTTTTAGGAGCAGGGAGATAGCTCACATACACCTTTGGTTTTGTTTCTTCCTAATGGGAGGAATGTTGTTTGACAATTGTGGACCATCTTCTACATCCAATTTTGAGCATCTACCATTGGATCTCTTTGGGGGGCTTCTTTTTTCCTTCCACTTCATTTCTCTCTTTATTATGGGGGGCGTAATTTTTTGTGGGATGGGGCTTCTTCTTCTTTGGGGGAGAATTTTATATGTACATGGGTACCTAACATGGCTTCATTTTTTGGGACCCATCATCTTTTACATCCTCCTAAGTTGTGCTTAAGGGGGGGTGTTGGTGTAGGTTTTTATTTTCCTAGTGGGTTAATTTATTTTCCCTTAGTTGAGACTAGGTTTCTCCTACACTTAATTAAGCTTTCTTAGGATAATAAAGTGAGTTTATTAACTAGGATATAAGTGATGTGGTGTCACCTTCCTTAAGGGTGGAACCACTTTCTACTCTTGGTGGCATCCTCCACTTTTGGTGGTCCATACTTTCCACTTTTGGTGGTCCATCTCCACTTTTTGCGGTTGATTCCTATTGGTTGGATTTACCACCTACCTCCTCTTCTAAGTTCTATATAAACTCACTACCAAGTTTTTATTTTCATCCATTCATATCATTCTCTTGCATTGTTGCATACTTTGGCATACATGCACCTTGATGCATGCAATCATTATTCATGCATATTTTCTTTGTATCTTTTCAGCTTGAAAGCTCTTAATGCAATTTTATCACATTGACATTGCATAATCTTTCAGAGTCCTAGTTTGCATTCTTATGTTTTTCCATTTTATGTAACTTTGATTTTCTCTTAAAAAGTTCCTTGGGTTATTCAATCTATTTCAGATTTCTAATAGAAAGTGAACAATTTGGAGCCCATGGATGACTTCAAATGGATAGTGGAGCTTGATGCCACCCCTAGTGTGGCATAATTAGATATGGAATAACATATGTAATGTTTTGTGATACATGTAAGCATATATGATGGTCTACTAATGAACATAGCTATTATGTATATCTGCCCTTGAGGCATTGAACTGTGACAACTTTTTTGTTAATACATAAGGCAACCCTGACTCCTCTTACACATAAAAAAAATTATGTTGGAATTTTATATTTTTATTTTTTAATTATACTCTAGATATTTTATATTAAATATATTGAACAATTCCCTTGTTTATGGGGCCTCTCAAGTTCATTTGTCAAGTGTTTTATGAAAGAACATTAAATGGACACCTCCAGACAAGGGATGTATCAAAATCAACTTTGACTAGGTGGCTAAGGGGAATCTAGGAGTGGTCAAATGTGGATGCATAATAAGGAGTTCCACAAAGGTAAAGTTCTTCTAATCACAATGACATGCCTCGAGAAATCAACGAATAATGATGCTGAACTTCAAGTTGTGTTGTTGGGTGTGTGAAAGGGAGCCATTTAAAAATCATAGAGTGCATTTGGAAGGAAACTCACAATTATTTATAACTACAATTCAAATGGGTAGAACACTGAATTGGAAACTTAATAAGTTGGTGTACCAAATAAGAGAGGAATTGAAGATGTTTGAAGACTACACTATGTCACATATTTTTAGAGAAGGAAATGAGGTGGTAGATAATGTTGTGAAGGAGGTAGACAAAATGAATGTAGAGGAAGGGGAGATCGATTCATTAAAAGCTTGGCACAAATTATGCAAGAAGATGGCAAATTAAAGGATTCACACAGATAGTCAGATTGAACCACAAGGATATAGATGAATGCTGGCAAAGTAAGCAACATGAGGGGAAGGACAAAGGCAGGTGATCTCATAATGACTACTAGCTTTTAGAAACCACCAACAAATAGGATATTTGGGAAAAAAAAGATGAATACAATGATTTGCATGGTGGTGAGAAAGTGACAAATGACCTTTTATGATGAAATTTTTGAGAGAAGGATGATGGAGGTGTTTAAAGCCAGAGTTAGAATTGTCATCAATGCTCTACGAATGGTGTTGGGGGATGATTGCATGGAAGGGAATGGGAAATATTGTGTCAACACAGACATTGCCTCAATGTTTTTGGTAATGTTGCTAGATGTAAAGGTGGAGGAAGGGACAATGAAAAAATGGTGTCTTGGCTGGTTTGATATCGTTGGTGTGGTGGAATGAAAAGCTTCTTACAACATGCAATTCCGGGAAGGGGGTTCATGCCAGATGGGAGAGTGTGACCACAAATTAGGATAAAGCAGAGCACCCTGCTCATGTCATTTGTGAGACATTGTCGGGAGGAGAAACCAGGCAAGGCTAGGGATCAAATTCCTTAGAGGCTATGTGAAAGGGGTCATGAAAGGAGACAAAAATTGGACCTTCGCTTTGGTCGATAATAAAGAGAAAGAAGATGTAGAGGTTGAAGATGGAGAATAGATAATGGCTCTTTATAAAATAGTAGTATATACAAAATAGTAATACAATATCTAGTGAGGTGTAGGGTAGTAGGTTGCCATCTTTATTATAAGACAAATGGAAAGGGGAAGTTTGAGCCATTTTGAGAATCTATGACTCATTTTGTCTATAAGGAGGTAAATTACATAAATTCATGCCCAAAAATAGGAGCTAAGCCAATCCTTTTTTGAAGCAATAGATGGGTATGATCCCCAAGTGTCACATTTACTATATATATATATATATATATATATATATATATATATATATATATATATATATATATATATAAGGAATAGTTTTGTTAAATTTTATATTTATTGTACTCTATATTTTTTATTGAAGTATATATTTTAGATTTTAGATTTAATATTCAACATTGAGCTTTATGTTTTATATTATATATTATATTTTGCATTTATGTTTTACATCAAAAAATTTTTTTGTCTTTTTTATTATAGATTTTAATTTTTATGTCCATTTTCTTTAAAATATCTTATAATTATAAAAAATATTTTTCTAATTTTTTTATTTGACATTAAATCTTAAATTTTACATTTTACATTATATATTATAATTTGTATTTTAATATTCTGCATTAACATTATGTTTAATATTTTATATTTAACTCTAGCTTTTAAAATTAAATTGAATATTTATATTTTCATTAAATTATATTTTATATTCATATTTTAATTGAATAAAAAATATTAATTCATGTATAAAATATAAATTTTAAAAATATTTAACAACAATCTTACTAAAAAAAAATTAAAACAATCTTCAATACATTAAAAAAATTATTTACTAGCCAAATTATCTAAAAATAATGTTTAAATATAATACTAAAGTATTTGACATTAAATCTTAAATTTTACATTTTACATTATATATTATAATTTATATTTTTATATTTTACATTAACATTATATTTAATATTTTATATTTAACTCTACCTTTTAAATTAAATTGAATATTTATATTTTCATTAAATTATATATTTTAAATTATATTTTATATTTCATATTTTAAATGAAATAAAAATATTAATTCATATAAAATATAAATTTAAAAAATATTTAACAACAATCTTACTAAAAAAAAATTAATACAATCTTCAATACATTAAAAAAATTATTTACTAACTAAATTATCTAAAAATAATGTTTAAATATAATACTAGAGTTAATAAACTGCCAAGGGTGCATCCTCGAGGCTAGATAGCCGTTGCCCCGAGATTGACCCAACTCATGATCGCCCTCTAATCTGCTTTTTTGCTGGTCTCATTTACCAAGATTTTAGATGTAAGAATCAGAGATAAGATCCACCATGATAGTTGCCAATTTTAATTTGCTTTGTTTCTAAATAATTCTTCATGTTTCTAAATAATTTGCTTTGATTTTTGTTTTATCAAATTCCCATCTAAAGGGCATGCAAGCTTAATGGCTTTCACAGTTATAAAGCTTATTGAATGTAGGTTTCTTTTGGAGGCTTTTTTGAGCAAGTACCAATTTAAGAAATTTTAGACATCAGAAATTGCAGCAAGTTAATTGAAATTATTTCTGAGCAAAGAATTGAGCTCTCGGGCACAAAATATTTCAGGATCGAAGGTAAGGATTTGAAACTCTAATCATTCATCAGAGGTTTGAGACCATGTTTGCATGCACAAATAAGTTTTTTTTCGAATATCTAAAACCATTACAGTTCTGCTAGAGTCATGTTTCTTGGGTATCTAAAATAATATATTAGTCCAGAGATCTTTATATCCATCTATTATATAGCTGTTTTGATTTTATATATTGGTTTTGATATTTAGGACTCTGCAAGAATGGGCAAGGTAAAAATTCCAATAAAAAGAATAGAGAACCCAAATTCCAGGCAGGTATGCTTTTCCAAAAGGAGGATGGGTGTGTTTAAAAAGGCCAGTGAACTATCCATATTGTGTGGGGCAGAGATTGCAATCATAGTCTATTCCCCAGCAGGGAAGGCCTTCACATTTGGGAGTCCTGACATTGAATTTGTGATTGACAAATATCAGAACATTCCAGTTCAAGTAAATGATAAGAAAGTTCAAAAATCTTGGAGGGCAGAACAACAATACAACTTCATACTGAGGGAGCTAGATGCAGAAAAGAAACGCAAAGAGAAGCTCAAAAGACAAGAAAGAAATAAACAGGTGGATTCATGGTGGAGAAGAGATATTGAAAATTTAGAACCGCGCCAACTGAGAGAGTTTAGTGACTCACTGAATGAATTCAAGGAAAGGATCAATCAGGTTTTACAAGAGAAGGAACCAATGGAATTTAGTAACAAGGCCCTTGATGAAAAAGATGGTGAACAAATCTCTCAGGGACAATCTTATCAACCAGTTATGTGGAACGAGCAAGTAGATTTCAATGCTCAGTCTATAATGGGTTCTTCTTCCAATAATGCATCTGTGCAAGATGGCAACGATTGGCCTTTCATGATGTATGGAAATACATCTTTCCCAAACGAAGGCATGCCATCCCATTTGCTTATGCCACATGAGGGCTGTCTTCCTATGTCTTTTGGGATGTCTGAGTTGCAAAAGGTGGTCATGCCTGCAGACAACCGACACATACTGTCTGATGACTGATTTTGAAGGTGGCTGTAATATCTTCTGCAACGAAGGAGATTTCTAGATCTGTATGTACTCAATTGAAAATTATTATTTTTTTAAGACTTTAATGGGTTATTGTTGAATATTTATGAGTATCATATGTAATCAAATTTCTTTGTATTTATGGTGGTCAAGTGCAATTAATGATATCAAATTTTCACAATTTATATTGTAGTACTGTGTATTTTCTGGATTCGATTGTATAGAAAATTAAGTACAATTAATTTTTAGTACAGTGAAATCATCAATTTGGGAAGAGAATAAAAGAAGTATTGTCCATTGCTCATGTATTGGATCTTTTGTATCCTACTTTGACATTACAAATACAAGAGCATAAACAATAAGAGAAAACAAGGGCTGGATAGCAGCTAAAGTCCCTGCCTAAGTAGCCCAAGTACTGTATTGCTAGTTAGAAACCATCCTGATTTATAATTAAAAAAATGTTAATTCTTATGATTGTAGAGGTGTAATTTATGCTTAATTGAGGCATTGAGGTTTGAATCACTGATTACGGTCTACAACGTGGGGTTAGGCGCTGGAAGATCTTGATTTGCTCTGCTCAAGCTAGCGTTTCTTGGGTCCTGTCTGCCAAGTGCTACAATCCACCCTGGCCCTCCACTCTGCATTTACAAGATATATTATACTCTACAAAATATTTCTTCAAAATAAGACAAAAGGAATAAAATAGCTTCTAAATTAGCAGAGAAAAGATTAAAAAAAATAGAATGCCTTGATTATATACTTGCAGAGCAGTCTGTTTCTAGTTTGTTTTCCAACCAACTGAATACATCATACGCTAAAATTCAAGTATTAGAATCTGAAAGCCATCAAAACATCTTTGAGGTAGCATGTACAATTTTGGAATTGCTAAAAAGTTATCAGCAAAGAGAAGATGCAGAGCTCTGCATTATGATGACAACAGCTGGACTTGTTCCATCTTTTACACAAATCTAGAATGTTATTTGCCCATTTATTGTATTCTTAATCATCTTCAGTTTTCACAGAAGACAAAATTTTAACACTTGTGATAAATTCAAAACAAACAATAGACCCCAATCACAGTTCTAATGTCATTTATAACAGCTAGAATTCATAAATAAATTTCTCTAAGGGACAAAATGTCTGCAATGCCAGTGCAACTGACAAAATATATTTCTCAAAAAGTACATTATGATCTGTTTGCAATCCCACTGCTACTGACAAACTTCCATCGTTTGTTGGTCTGGGAAAAATGAAAGCAAGGCCTTCAAAATCAAGATCTCCAGGTCTCAAAATTATTGGTCTTTTCCAACCAAAATTTGCATCATGGATGGGAAAACGAACCCAGCTTCTAATGCAAATATTAGGACAGCTAAGTATGTGCACCTCTACGACCTTTAACAAATTCAGAGATGCATATGCAATGGCTGTAAATTCTAAACCAACCAATCTAGTAAGCCTTGGTGGAACTTGTAGGTGTATTGAATCCTAATATCACAAGAACAGCAAGGAATCAAGTAATACATTTCACTAGATTTAAGGACTCATTGAATAAATGAACAGAAGGAAGCTGGGGTCCCATGGAAGTACTTTTATGGAGTAGGAAGTCTCATTAGGTAAAAAAAAATGTTATAAGATTAATTTTTATTTTTATTTTGATATATAGGAATCTCTGTACATAGAAATTTCCTTCACCAGCATAAAAGTTTTTTTAGCTTCCTGCCAATTAAATCTTTTTATCATTATATATTAATATACTCTTTAAATTGAGTATGCAAAACAATAAAATTTGTGAGACCACTAACTTCCATAAATTTTGAAGCTTAGATTTTTAAACTTAAAGTGTACTACAAAATTTATGAGATCACCTAGTTTAAAATACTTCTAAAAAATCTCAACAACATCCACTAAATTTTCTTAAAAAGTCCCCTCCATAAGACCAAAATTAAGCTGATCTGAGACTGTCTTTCCTATTCATACAGATTCCTTCAGACCCGTGAGAATCTGAATAGCTTCTGCAGTTTAAAGATTCAAAAGCCAATATGCAAAGACCTTAGTAAAAAAGAATGCAGATGGGACCAGTATGCTGGCTATGGCAAACCTATAGCTACAAGTTTCTGCTAGGCCAAAACTTTGCTACCTAGGACTGCGGTCTCGAGGAAGGTAGTTTTTAAAAAAAAAATCCGTGGGTGTTGTTGATATTTTTTTTAAATATTTCAAAGTAGATAATAGTCTCATGATTTTTGTAAAAAAAGTTTGATTGTTGAAATTTATAGAAGCTTATGGTCTTATAAGTGTTATTATTTTGAATATTCAAATCAACAGAATAAATAAATATAAAGTGGTAGGGGAGAGTTCAATTCGATGCCCAGATATACACTATTCACTTTTGTGAATAATTTTAACTGAATAACTGTAAATTTGGATGCTTATGTTGAAACTTTCAAAATATATGTGAGAAAAATATAATTGATATAATAAATTTTATTATTGAAATATATAGATGATAATTTAAAGTGTCTAAGTTGTTATTGATGTTCTCCAGTTTATACACTGCTCTTTTATTGATATGTAAACAAAGAGATTAAAAAATATAAAGATAAATAATTTTTCTTCTAAAAATCTTTCTAGATTGATTGTTGGGACTCTAAAAACTCAGGGCAAAAAAAATTCTTGAGCTGGTGGGAGAAATTTCTAGCCCTACCCCAAATGCACTTGCTCAAAATTACAAACTTAAAAAGTAAGGGTCCCTTCTAATTAAACTTATAGCATTTTTTTTGCATCAAGAGATCCCCTTCTCCATAAAAAATATTTTTAAATTCCCTCCAGAACAGTCCACCTCACAGTGTAATGGATGGTGTCCCCATATTGCTATTTATGTTTATAAATGTTCATTGTTGGGTAAATTATTATTTAGATTTAAATTAATATAAGCTCTTTGTATGGTTTTTATTAAACTAAATTGAGATTTTGAAAGGGCCCAAACTCTTATACAAGAAGAAAAATTAAGCAATAAAGCTCAACCAAAGAATAAAGGGCAACCACTAGACACCAACAACAAAAAAAATTCACAACAAAAAAAACAGGACAAACACTACCCCATAAAAGACCAATCCAAATTCAAAGTATTTTGAAGATAAATTATTCCAAAGAACTTTGATTAACCACAACCTTCTTATCTTTAATACAAATCATCCCAACTCTGGATTCTAAAGCCCCTCGTTGAACCTCTATCCAAGGGGTCTCCATCACTGCTTTGTCTTTAGGAGCACTCACCCTGCTTCCCTCTTGTGCAACCATGATAATGGTATCACAATCATTATCAACTGTTAGCACATGTTTCTTTTTTCACAAAACTGAATAGTGTTTCTTGTTGTTCAGGCAAACAACATCATCATGATCTATTTTAAAGCAACAATGATAAACAATCAAAGAGTTTTTGAAATCAATCTGTTGCACCCAATTACCCAGTTTTGTAAGTATTTGAAAATTTTATTATAAAATTCATATAAACTAATATTTTATTATATTTATTACTGTACAAATATAGATATTCTTCAATTTTCCAATATTATTAATAGCATGCCCCATCAGTAAAAACTATAATGTGTCATTGTATATTAACTCTGCTGAATTGTGACCCTAAATAATATTATCACAGTCCTAATTAGCTTTAAGAAAGTAAAAAGAAGAAGAAAGGAAAACATTGTTTGTTTTTTTTCTCAAAGGATATGCCTACACTTATTTATTGTTCATTCATCATGTCCTCTATGTAGAAATCCTTTTGTATTTCTGCTTCTCTATAAGTGCCACTAATTCATTCAGTAGACTTTACTATTTTAATTTTACTACGTTTGGCTTATGATCGAGACAAATTCCATTGTCTATTTTTTAAAGTCTAGATTATTTCATTTTAGAAGGAAATAAAGTCAAAAAGATAATTTACCTATTACTTTTATGATGAATAAAGAGTAATATGTAACTCAGTAATATATTGCATGTTACATTTTTGTGGTGAGTTCTCCTTGCCCACCAACCCCTCTACTGTAAGAGGCCTAGGGTTTATGGAGATTGTAGTGCCATCTCAACCATTACTTTATACAACCAGATTTCAATTTCAGAGTTTGCCATGTTTTGTCTGACATGAATAGAATGAAGCAAAAATGATTTTACAATATAGAAAACTAAAATATTTTGTACTTTAAAATGTGTTATTAAGAGGAGGTCTCCAGGCAACATAAAACGTGTATTTATCTTTTATAATTGTACATTTTGAATTTGATTCTATAATTAAAAAATTCTTGTATTTATATAACACAATATTTTGTTTCTTACAATGCAAGCTTTCATGTTTTTACATTTTCAATCATCAATGATTATCTTTGTTCAATTAGCTTAACCCAAATAAATATGTTGGACTAAGTAATTAAATCGTTGAATAATTTGAACTAGTTTACAAGAATGAATCTACACTTCTAACTCACAAGATCAAGGAGGATGTTCCTAAAATTTTAACTGACAATTAAAGAAATAAAAATATCAGTCACATGACTTAATATACTAAAGATTTATTACTTTATTTTTAGTTTTAAAGAGATTTTAGTTTTTCAATTTTTGAGAAATTAATTTTTGATATTTTATACAGTTCTCTTGACTAAGTCATTGGGTTGAGGAGACTTTCATTTCATCAAAAATAGATTTTAAAAAACATTTTTTTTGTCAAATATTTAATTGAATTTTATGGATAACACAGTTTTTGAGGGTCGTAACCTTATTGTACCATTATGCTCAACAACATAGAAAACCCTAATACCGATTATAAACTTGTATATTTTGAAGCAAGCATAAACAATTCTCTCTTAATCTGTCCCACTTCTCGTTCACCGTTCCCTTTCACCATTAATGTTCAAATTGTTCCCACACAGGTGATCGTTTGGTCCAGATGTTTGTAAGTGTCCTCACAATGCAGTCACACTGTTTTAGAAGAATTGGATGTCCTCACAATGTACTCGCACCGTTCACCATGTGCAACAAACAGGTTTCCAACCTGATCAGTTTTCATTTGCCACTATTCTCTCAGCCTGTGCCAAAATGGGAGCTTTGGAATGGGATATGGACGTCCATCACAGGATAAAGGAAAGAGGAATTTTGCCAGATGTTGTAGCTGCAACTATGCTGGTACACGCATGAAAAATGTGGAAGTATAGAACTGTTTGACATAATGCCTCCAACAAACGGCGCCCAGAATGCCATGATTGCAGGATATGCAAAATGTGAAAGCACAGACAAGGCATTTGAATTGTTTGACAGAATGCCTCAAAGAGCACTATTCTCATGGAATGCCTTGATTGTAGGATATTAAGAAAATGAGTTGGTTGAAAAGGATTTAGAAACTTCCAACCAAATGCAATTGGCAGGTGTAAAGACAGACTCTACAACCTTTGCCAGCATCCTCCCAGCCTGTGCCAAACAAGAGCTTTGGAATAGGGTATGGACATCCATCAAAGCATAAACGGTAGAGGAATTTCATTAGAGGTAGTTGCAACTGCTTTGGTGGACATGTATGCAAAATGTAGTTACATATTCAACATTGAAATAATTTTCATACTATAGTTAATTGTAGCTACAATTTATCATACAAATTAGTAAAGATATGTGATGAAATAAAAACTCAACCTCTCAAGAGGGGATACTCTCTAAATCCCACTATCAAATCCTCTCTCAAAAATCATTCAACAAATATTGGATATTTTAATGCAAAACAACAACTATGAAGCAATTTCCATTAATTCAAACTTGCACAAATGACTTACAAACATCCATATATTTGATTATATCAGATATTACAGTTGTGATATCCAAATGTTTTACCAATTCTAAACAACTAAAATGCAATAGAAAAACACAAAGAAACACCTCAAGATTAGCCTAAGAAAATTTGTTAATGCAAAGAGAAAAAGTGAAAGATGATGACAAATGGTTATACCTTCCCTTTGCAGTTGAAACTCCTTGGTTGGCCCTTGACTTTGGATTACTTTGTATGCTACTTGGATGGCTCTAGATGTAGCTAAATGCAAGATTTAACTATATAATTGGATGCAAATGCAAATAGATAAATTGGATGGCTAGATGAGTGCACAAAATGACATAATGGATGAATAAAGAGGTAAATTTGATCATACGAGAGTGATCAAATTTAGGTGTCTACATTTTGCCCCTCTTTAAAATATTGTTAGAATAACAGTGTTTCGAAGAAAAATAAAATGTCGGTGATGAAAAAAGTGGTAAGGCCTGATGCCCCAACATGAAAGAGGTTGAATGAGCTACCCAAGCAAAGGAAAAAGGAGAGGGATGCCCCAGTGATTGCCTCAAAGAGATGGAGGGAAAATGATAGGGTATGCCCCCTCGAGAGGGCGGTTGGGGAAGAAAAAGGGGGCCCCAGATGACTTCTCGATAGAAAGAAATGGAAGACACCGTTGGATAGAGCTCGAAAAATAAAACAATTTTGACTTTTGAACAGAGTCAATTGGACTCACGGTGTGCAAATGGCGGCTCTGGGAAAGAAGGGGATTAGTTGGGGAAAAAAAAGTTAAATAGGTACAAAATACCTATTTGAAAAAAAGGGGGGAAAAGAAGGGTTAAAAGGTAATTTGAAGAATTACCTTGTCTCATTGTTACTGTAGCAGTTGAGAGAAAATGAGAGAAGAGGAAGAGGAGAAGGAGCAACGATGACGCATGGTTATGATTCAAAGATTATTCACTGGGCGAACGAGGTATGGAGATGCCATACCCACTTTGTGGTGCCCCATCAGGTGAGTAATAAAAGTCCTCTGGTTTATTTTAAACATTTAACATGTTTTAAAATAGTTAAGTAAAAATATAAAATGTGGGTTTTGTTGGCGGGGTGGAATAAAAAAATGGGTAATTTTTAGTTGGGGGAGAAAAGGGAGGAAGAGGGGATTTAGAGGGGGGGAGGGCAGCCAGGAGGAAAATTCACTCCAGACTGAGGCAGATCCACCCCGACGCGGGGCGGAGTCGCCCTAGCCCTGGGTGTAGCCACCCCAGACGGGGGCGGACCCCGAGCTAAGGCGGGTTTTCCCTGGTCGGGGGCGAAGTCACCTCGACCTGGGGCGGGCTCGCCCTAGCCCGGGGCGGGTTCGTCCCGACCGCGGGTGGAGTCACCCCGTCCTGGGGTGGGCTCGCCCAGGCCCGGGGCAAGGTCACCCCCATTCGGGGCGGGCGCGCCCTGACCTAGGGTGGAGTTGCCCCGGCCCAAGGCGGAGTCGCCCCTATGCGGGGCGGGCTCGCCCTGACCTTGGGCGGATCTACCCTAACTCAGGGCGGGTTCGCCCCAGCTCGAGGTGAACTCACCCCAATGCGGGGCGAGCTCGCCCCGACCTGGGGCGGACTTTCCCCAATGTGGGGCGGGCCCGCCCCAAGGTAGGGCAGGCTCACCCCGACCCTGGGTGGATCCGCCCCAACTCGGGGCGGGTTCACCCCGGCCCGGGGAGGAGTCACCTCGACCGGGGGCGGATTCGCCCCAACGCGGGGCAGGTTCGACCTGACATGGGGGGCTCAGCTGTTTAGATCAGAAAGACAAGATTTCCCTAATAAGGGAAAAACGGGGATAAAAGAGAGAAAAAACGTAAAGAAAAGAGGGAAGCAAAAGATGTCCCGGGGCCGAGAAGATGGTGTACTGATAATTGGGTAATGTGGATGCAGGGTTTTGTGTGGTTACGGACACATGAGCAATGGTCAGAGGTATTGACAATGACTGTAGCAGTCATGACCGACGTCAATCACGCGGCTTTAGATCATGCAGGTTTGTTGCACTTTCTATAGGTGCCGGTGATTAGGGCACATTGAGCGATGCTGATGGCCTTGATAGAGAGATGGAGCTCAAAGACATCAACATTTTGCCTGCCAATGGGGGAGATGACGGTGACACTGGAGGATGTATGGCGCATCCTGAATCTACCGATAGCGGGGATATTGGTGAGTGATGTGGTATCGAGGGGGGCCAAGTTAGATCACACTATGGCAGTGTTATTTGGACGTGACGACCTGCCTCTACAGGGTCAACAGTTGGATCTAGACAGATGCTTGACAGTGGGGGTACCACCCTTACCATTATTTTTAGGTGGTCTGATCAGTGGGATACTGTTACCAGATCATAGCAGGCGGTTCTGTAGTCTTCGGTACATAGAGGCGATTTGACATATTGTCGAGTAGTGTGAGGGATAGATCTCGTGGGGTACCTGTGTCTTAGCATAGTTGTACAGGGATATGCATGTGATTTGCTACCAGAACATAGTGAGTCTGACACACACGACCCTTCTACAGGTGTGGGCATGGGAGCATATTATGGTGACTAGACCTATTGTAGTTAGAGAGGGAGATGAGGATGATAGGGAGCTGGTGGCATGGGGGTATGGAGAGGCAAGGGGCTGGATTTTTCGATATAGAAGGTCGAGAGATATGGAGGGATAGAGGAGGGTGATGGATGATTTGCAGGAGAGAGACATATTATGGCGGCCATATATGTATCGACACTTTAGGGGATGGACAGGGGAGGGGGAGAGGCAAAGAGGGTATTTTATGAACTAGTGTGTCCTGATTGGGAGTCTACCGTGCATAGTGGAGATGCATCAACCAGACAGGGTGGTGAGATAGTTTGGGCTGACACAGGATATTCTGGCTGTGCCGATCAGGTTTCGTCAACTCACCAGAGAGCAACCATGGGGGCCCGTGTTTAGATCGAGGGAGGCCAGAGTGGCGTGGGTGACGACAGTGCAGGTACCCTACCTAGAGAGATGTGTTAGAGTGGAGGATGCAGGAGTGATAGTACGATATGACTGATGGTTGTGCAACCACCAATGGGAGAGGGTTACACCACTAGTGCCTATTGTAGGAGTCGTAGGATTTGGATCAGAGGATGAGCATCGGGGGGCGAGAGATAGGAGGAGACAGGCGTAGAGGGGAGGAGAGGGGATGGAAGCAGTGGGACAACCAGAGAGGAGGAGGAGGAGGAGACAACGGAGGAGGTGGATGTAGTAGGATTCATGGATGAGAAAGAGGTAGTACGACAGGAGGGTGGGATAGGCCCAGAGCCGGATGCAGGAGGACAAGATGAGTCAGAGATGGAGATGATACACACAGTGGAGGGTGGAGCTGTTCAACAAACTAGTATAGGAGGTAGGGTACGACGCAGGAGAGTGTTGGTATGAGCTGAGCAAGGGGAGTGGGGAGGGGATGGATAGCAGGATGGAGGCTAGGAGGAGATGGAGGCCAGGAGTCAGCCAGAGAGGATAGCGGGTAGGAGATGACCGAGAAGGGTGCAGACCGTGACAGAGTAGGAGGGGATGGGAGGGGGTGGACAACAGGATGGAGATCGAGAGGAGATTGAGGCCAGGAGTCAGTTAGAGAGGATGGAGAGTAGGAGATGACGGAGGGGGCAGATTGTGGCAGGGCAAGGGCCTCCCATTGTAGAGATAGGGGAGAGCGAGGATGAGGAGCAGCCAGAGATAGGAGAGTGGAGGAGACTGATGAGAGTGGGGAGGCATGGTCAACCGCAGAGAGTTTGGGTTTACCCTATTGTGGAGGACTTGGAGGTTCAATAGGAGCAGGAGGGCAGGGGGGATGATGATGCTATTGAGATAGATGGAGATGTTCCAGATATGGATATTTGGGATGCAGAGCCATTGGCGGTGGATCCTGTCATTACCTCAGGGGATCTTATTGCTCAGCTGAGAGACACTGTGGGGAGGCTTCAAATTATAGATGAGAGGTTGAGGATAACAGAGGAAGAGGTGATCAGACTCAAAGTCGAGCTATTAAGAGTACCAGTAGCAGGTCAAAGAGATTATGGACTTATGGTTGACCTCTTAACCACACAGGTAGAGGTGATGGGGAGGGAGAGAGAAAGACTGCAGGCTGTCATATAGGGGATACGAGATGAGCTGGTTGTTGTCTATTGGGACCGTGACAAACTACAGGAAGAGATTGTTATATTACAGGCTAGGGGGAGTCAGAGGGGATGACAGATCATGTGTCGGCAGGTAGTGGGTAGCAGGTGGATGATCTCCGGTGGGAGCGAGATGAGCTACAGGATAGAGTGCATTGTTTAGAGCAGACAGTTGGAGATATGGGGTTGATGGAGGCGAGGGAGAAGGCTCGTATTATGCAGGAAGAGAGAGATCTAGTGCAGGTGCAGGTTCAGGTGCTGGAGGGAGAGAGGGATGTGGCATAGGTGCGAGGTCAGGTGCTGCAGAGTGAGAGAGTTGGCAGAGGCACAAATATAGTCTCTTTAGAGGAGGAGAGAGGAGGCAGTTTCAGAGGTATCGTCACTGCAGATAGAGCGAGATGCAGCAGTTTTGAGAGTACAGGAGCTTCAAAGGGACAGGGATGGAGCGGTGGCTTAGTCACAGGCCACACAAAGGGAGAGAGATGTTGTAGAGATACGGATGTAGACACTGCAGGGAGAGCGAGATGCAATAGTGGCTCAGTCACAGGCTGCACAGAGGGAGAGAGATGCTGCAGAGATATAGATGCAGACGTTGCAGGGAGAGTGGGACGCAGCAGTGGCTTAGTGGTAGTCAGTGTAGGTTAGTGATGTGATGGGGACAGATACATAGGGGTTATAGGGAGAGAGGGATGTAGTAGTGGCTAGGGCAATGGCTGTTGAGGAGATGAGAGATCGGGTGCAGGCATAGATGGCACAGTTACGACTATCCCAGGAGGCCTGGGAGCAGGAGAGGAGATTGATCATGAGAGATCGGGATAGATATCGTCAGGAGCAGAATTCTGCTCGGGTTTAGATTGCCGAGCGAGAGGAGAATGTGAGGGACGCAGGGTTTTGGATGGCCGCGTATTACCATGCAGTTCTAGACCTGACACATCGAATGTTCCAGTATGTTCGATAGAAACCACAGATGCCAGCGCCATCCTAGTCATTGGGGACGCAGACCTAAGGTTATAGTGATTCACCGGGTGTTTCACTAGGCAGGAAATCAGTACCTGATTCACCACAGAAATTAGATGTGGGTAGCTCATTCGGGAGATGACAGGTTATTGAGTTTTTGACAGATGCAGGGTGGATGGATAGGCCATAGTGACAGTAGTCATTTACAAGACCTTGTGCTGGTATTTTGATTGTGATTATTTTTGTATTTGATGGTTATAGACATGATGATATTGATGACATTATTATGATATTATTCATGTGATAGTCATGATTTATGAGACGTACTTTGGACTTTTGATATATTTATATATGATTCATGAGAGCCCTTATTGACACCATGTTCATGCGTTGGATAGATGATCGTATTTATGCATTTGTGGAATATGGATGATTTTATTAATGCAGATATTCACATGGTGATATGATGTATGCATATATTATATCTATGATGACTTATGTATATGGATGCTTAGTTGATTTATTGACATGTATGTATATGTGTATGATGGATTCTGTATGAATATTTTATATATGCAGGATGTGATGTATTATGAGTCTAACACTTTGTGATGCAGGTGCCCATGCATGCATGGATCTAACACATTGTGATGCAGGTGGCGATGTATGTGTGGTTAATAGAATGAACCTAATATGTGATAATGCTCTTGTAATTTATAGTGAATTAATAATGAAGGGAAATAACACATGGTCATAAGCGTCAATAAGAACTAACATGATAATGGAAGATGGGTATGTAGTGATTGTGAAAAATGGGTGTAATTTGTCACCTGTCAAAAAATTTTAGTATCCCGAGAAGAATGGGAGAGAGCAGGATAAAGTATTTGCACAACCAAAATCATAGGGTGAATGCAATGCAACAGATGATGAAATGCAATCCTAATATGAGTTGCCATCTCGCAGCACTGATTTTTGCTATAGCATAAGACACTAAGTGCCAAGGTATAAACAACCAGGGCGAGTTAGTGGCTAATGCATAAAACAAACACATAAACAAGAAGGCTACCCCAACACCCCAAAGTAGTGAAAACTTTGGTTGGACCAGGAATTGGGATAACCACAAGCACAAAGGGATGCCCCAACGTAACACAAGATCACAGGGATCTTGGTGGGTACTACGTGGGACAACCTAGTAGACAACAACTATAAAATATCAAGATACGCCCCTATGTGAATCAGCCAAAACACACCATAATATGATAGATTATGGCGATCCCAACTAATTGTAATAGGAAGCTCAAATGATAAGCAAAACCCAAAAACATCAAGAGATCGCAATCAAATTTCAAATGTCCCTTGCCATAGGATCAAGAGGATGGATGGGACTGATAAGGTCTGTTAGGAAGGATGCATCCTGTTGAGACCACGATGGTTACTAGACTAAAAGATCGATATGACACGGGATATTCATAATCGATTGGATTAGTAGACCTCGTGTGTTAACTAGCTAAATAAGGGCATAGCTTGATGAAACAACACAAGACAGACGAATGACACATCCTACAGACCTAGGGGCTCGGGGTCCGATCAAAGATTAGCCTTGCCTACGTGAAAGCGCAGAGCCCTCGTAGTTCATGAAAAGACTATGGATAAAGCGGAAAGAAAACCATGGTGACTGATGATGAATGACATGATACGCAAATGCTTTGGGATAGGTTCAAAATTGAAAAGGAGGTGATGAAGACAGCCGATGGATGTCCATCACGGGATGATCAAAAAGGCCTCGGGGGCAGATCAAATGATCAGCCTTGCCTACGTGAAAGCACAGGGGCACTGTAGTTCGACTAAGGATGAGAAAAACCAACGTGACAGAATGAGATCTAGATGGAGACTAACATATTGGATGATCCTATGTGATGACACAGACTGACCGACGAGGAGACAAATGACATAAGCTCAGAGTGGGATACTAAAAAGCTCAGGATGAGGGACAGCCTAAACGGATCGTCCAATGCTCAATAAAAATATACCAAGCGGTCAAGAATGGGATGAGTGAGGATGATAGTGCGGATGAAAGCATAAAATAACTAGGATGCTAGGTAGATAATGATTAATCCCTCTACAAGTGATGCTTGTTACCAGGTTTTCACCACCTGTACTTATCCAAGGTGCCACCAAAAGGTGGTTTTCACCATAGGACAAATTTATTTCTCTTTACTATTTTTGGATTTTTCTGAAATTTTTTAATTTTTTAATTTTTTTTTATTAGGTGGGGTTACCAAGTAGACTTAGGTGTAGAACCTCTTCAAATGCATGATATTGATGGGTTCTTCGAGGGGCTCTCCTTCAAGAGTGGTCAGTCTATATGCCCAGATCCATATTTAGCGGCTATGATATAAGGCCCCAACTAGTTTGCCTCAAATTTTCCCTTTTTATCACGATCCTATTGAGTGCGCTGGTTCTCCTTAAGAACAAGATCACCAACCTGGAACTATCGAGGACAAACCTTTTTATTGTCATTACATTTGAGGCAGTTTTGGTATGCTTGTAGATGATCATAGGCTTTGATTCTTCGTTCATCAAGTAACTCCAGTTGTGTAAGCCGTGCAACACGAGCATCCTCCTCGCTGATAAGATTCTTCAGAGAAATCCTTCGTGATGGGAGCTCAACTTCAATTGGTAAGATGGCTTTGACACCATACACTAAAGAATAGGGGGTGGCGCCTATAGGGGTGCAGATGGATGTGCGATATGTCCAGAGGGTGGGATGAATATGGAGGTGCCAATCTTGACCGGTGTTATTGACAACCTTTTTGAGGATGCAGATAAGGGTCTTGTTGGTTGCTTCTTCTTAACCATTACCCTGGGGGTAATAATGCATTGACCAATGATGCTGGATATGAAAGGTGTCGTAGAGGTGTTTCATGGCTTGGTTTTTGAAGGGTTTTCCGTTATCGGAGAGGATGGTGGATATCTGCAGAGAATATGGTAAAGGATGAATTTTGAGATCTAAATACCGATGATCTGTGAGAGTGGTATTGCTTCCACCCACTTATTGAAGTATTCAGTGGCGGTAATTATGAATGTATGGCTGTCAGATGATGGTGGGTAAATCTTGCCAATCAAGTCGAAACCCTATTGAGAGAATGGCCACGATGCTAGGAGGGGCCAATAATATCCAGCTCGAAGAATTCTTTTGGCCAAAGCCATACCATTTGAATGCGCTCCATAAACACCACTATGTACTTCCGTTAGTGCAGTGTGGGCTTCAGTCTCATTCAGACATCTAAGGAGGATTCCATCATACCCGCGACGATAAAGCGTATCACCGATGATAATGTATCGAGAAGAACGATGAACAAAGGATTTGCGTTGATTGCATGTAAGATCTGGGGGTAGAATATTATCATGGAGATAGGTGTATATGTCCTGGTACCATGGGGAAGTGGGACCCACAATGTCGCACACCATGTCAGTCTCAGGGATATCATATGTTGGGATTAAAAGTTGTTCCACAAGGAACTCACATTCTGTTCGATCTTTAGGCATGTCAATCAGGGAGCCAATGGTAGCCATTGGGTCAACTGCTTTGTTTTGTGCTTTGGGAATTTGGTCAAACTGTATGAAGGTGAAGTATTTCTTGAAATCATCCACCATGCGTTTATAGGGTAACAACTTATCATCTTTTGTTAGGAATTCATCATTAACTTGCTTGATGACTAACAATGAATCACCAAAGACTTTCAAGTGCGTTATGTGCCACTGCTTTGCTATTCAGAGGCCGGTGAGGAGGGCTTCGTACTCTGCCATGTTGTTGGTACATGGAAATGCTATTCTAAATGACTTTGGAATGTAGTCACCCTGAGGGGTAACTAATAGAATTCCTGCGCTTGATCCATTATGAGTATATGAACCATCAAAATACAGTGTCCAAGCTGGCGCTTCCGTAACCGTGTAAACTTCTTCATCTGGAAATTCAGTGTCCAGAGGGTAAGCATCTACTAATGGTGCCTCAGCCAACTGATCAGCTATGACTTGTCCCTTTATGGCTTTTCGCTCCACATACTCTATGTCAAATTCACTTAGGATAACAGGTACTTTAGTGGATCAGTCTTAGCAATTAATTTGACTGGATGGCTGGGCATTTAATGCTGAAGTTTCTGTGTGCTGAAGACTACGGTAAGGCAAGATTTTTCCATGGGAGAGTAGTTTAATTCATAGCTGACCAGTGTTTGACTGATGTAGTAGATTGCCCTCTCTTTCAATGATTCATTGTGTTGTGCCAACAATGCCCCCAGTGCAACTGAAGTGGTAGAGATATATAGCAAGAGGGGTTTCCCTGGGATAGGTGGCATCAAGATTAGTGGATGAGCTAGGTATTCTTTGATCTTATCAAAACCTATCTAACACTATTGGTTCTATTAGAGGTGGAGTCTTTCTTCAGAAGATGAGTGAATGGCTGACACTTATCCGTGAGTTGGGCTATGAATCGACGGATGGATTGCATCTTACCTTGGAGGCTTCTTAACTGCTTCAGATTACGCAGGGGTGGCATGTCCAGAATAGGTTTAACCTTGGTGGGATCAACTTCAATACCCCTTCGAGAGACTATAAAACCCAACAGTTTTCTTGACGTAACACCGAAGACACTTTTTTGGATTTAGTCGTAACTTGTAATGTTCCAATCGTTCAAAGATCTTTTTCAGGATGGTAGGATGTTCTGCTCGGGTTTTGGATTTTTGTAACAAGTCATCGACATAATCCTCCATGATGATATGGATGAGGTCATGGAAGATGACCGTCATCGCCCTTTGATATGTCACCCCTGTATTTTTGAGACCAAAGGGCATAACATTGTAATAGAAAGTACCCCAAGGTGTTGTGAAGGCGGTCTTGTGTTGGTCCTCAGGTGCAATTTGGATCTGATTATAAACTGAGAAACCATCCATAATGCATAACATCTCATGTCCTACCGTGAGGTCGACCAACATGTCAATATTAGGTAGAGGGAAGTCGACTTTTGGGAAAGCCTTGTTAAGATCCTTGAAGTCTGTACAGATCTGAATGTCTCTATTTGGTTTGGAAACTGGTACTATATTGGAGATCCAATCAGAGTAGTCAATTGGTTTGAAAAAACTAGCATCTAGTAATTTCTCCAATTCCTTCTTGACTAATAAGGTTACCTGTGGATACATCTTGCAGAGCTTCTATTTGACAGGCTTGGCATCAAGGTGAACGTCTAGATGATGGACCACTAAAGCGGGGTCCAAGCTTGGCATGTCTGAATATGACCAAGCAAAGTTAACAACACCCTCTTGGAGTAACTGGACAATGACTGCATATTCTGGGTCTGAGAGTGATTTGGCTACATAGGTGATTTTAGGATTTTCAGCAGTACCCAGATTAACTTCTTAAGTCTCTTCAATCAGGATGGACGATCGTGTAGATAACTGAATTCCCACAAGGGGAAGATGAACATCTCCATCCTCCAGCGCCTCTTCGAAGTTTTCACCATCAGATGCATCTTTTATTTTTACTTTTTCAAGGTCAGGAAGTGCCTCAAGGAGGTTTTCACTAGATGACCGCTTTTTATTTTTCTTGTTCTTATTTTTGTGACTGGAGTGTTCATCCTCCCCCAATCCCATGAGGTTGACATATGTATCCACAGACATATTGACGGGTGTGCTGTCACGTAGGTCCCAATCAATAAGCTTAGGGTGACGAAGGGATAGGCTAATGGTACAGACAGATAGGCATTCGAACATGGATGACAGGTCAGTGTGATTGATGTCATCATATGCACGTATGATGGATTCCTCCTCGGGTATGTCTTCCAATGAGCCATCATCCACGACAACACTATTGGAAGTATTAGACGATGTTGCAGGGCCTTTCTGCTTTTTGTCGTATCCAATGCCTATGTTCTTTGGCAGCTTTGATGTATCAATAGGTTGCAACCGCCCTTGTTCTTCTTTACCTAGGCCCCTGCCTTGGTAGTTATACTTCTCTGCAAACTTAGTTGACCACAAATATTCTTCCTGAAAGTATTCCTTTAGAGGAGGATCTGGTTGGGGTTCATCTCGATATACCCATTGACTTATATCCTCTTCTGGTGCATGTATCTTGATACTAGGGGACCTGAAAGTGGTGGTAGGGATGTTTTTACCACTGAAGGTGACAGTTTTGTCTTCCTTTGGAGTAGTATGTGAAGTTTGACCATACTCGTGTGGTGACGGTGGCATGGTTGCCACATTAAGAGCAATATGCATTTCATATTCACCACACCCTTTGTCAATGATCTGGACTTTTGTGACTGTAGGATCGGTGGTGGAAGATGGAGTGGTTGTCATGGTGGAGGGTGGATTAGCAGATGATGACTGAGATGCCCCCATTTCAACCTCAGGACAATAATGTAAATGGGGAAATGACGCTTCTAAAGCACGACAATATTCAAATGGTTGGGGGTTAGCATAAATGGTGAACTCTTGTCCATTAACCGGGAATTTTAGACATTGATGGTATGTGGAGGGGACAACTTGCATAACATGGAGCCATGGGAAGCCAAGGAGGAGATTATATGGTAAGTCCAGATCAAGGACATGACAGGTAGTGTACTGAACTACAGGTCCAACCTAGATAGGAAGATTGATAATTCCTTCTGAATTTCTTTCTGCATTATCATAGGCCTTGATTGTGATGATTTGATTACTTAAATCTGCTTGAGTATACCCCACTTGTTTTATGAATTTCAGAGTACATATATTGAGGGTAGAGCCATTATCTACCAAGACCCTTTTTATTTTATGGTGGGTGACCAAGACTTCGATATGCAAGGGATAGTTATGATTGGCATCAATATTCGGCATGTCATTTTGGCTGAAGTGTAGCTGGTAAGAACAATCCAGGTGCCCCACAAGGGCTTGGAATCATGTGGGATTGATATCATTAGGTACATGGGTTTCCTATAAGGCTCTATTGAGAATTTCTTGATGTATGGGGGAAGACTTAAGCAAATCCAAGATGGAGATATGAGCGGGGGTCTTCCCCAAGTGATCAAGGATGTTTTACTGAGAGTTTATAGGAGTTGATTGAGTGGATGTGGGGGCTGCCAGGATAGTAATGTGGGATCATCGTGTAGTAACAATACATTGGGGATCTTTGGCTTTGACATGTATCATAGATACACGGGGTTCTACCTGCTCAATGTAATGGAAAATGCCATCATAATTGAGGGGTATGTTTTTATAGCTTATATTATTTGTGTTGTTGTCTTGGGGATTGCTGTTGGAGGTGCTTGTGCTTTGATTATGGTTTGGAAAGGCATTTTGATATATCTGTAATTGAGCATTGGACGACGAAGCTTGACTAGTGTCAACTTTGATATCTCCTCGATCAATAAGATCTTGGACATAGTTTTTGAGACCTTGACATTTATTCAGAGTGTGTCCTTTGATTTTATGGAACTCACAATATTTATTTTCCCTAAACCATGTAGGCTTAGGTTTGGATTCGTCAAGTGGTTTGGTGATGGGGTAGGTGATCGAGTAGTTTATTTGTAACAACTTATTGAAGACGACACTCAATGGGTCTCCTAATTGAGCATACTAATGTTTAGCGTTCCCCTAACTATTCTGATTTGGTTGTTGAGGAGGATGAGGTGCCCCCTATGGTACGGATATGGCATTAGGTATGGATGGTTGTTGTCTCTGGGATGTATTAGCCACTTGGACATGTTTAGTATCAGTGACGCCGTCATTCACTGCGTTCTTGTTATTGTTCCAAAAATGTGGCTTGTCACCAAATGACCTTTCCTTGTCTTGGTTGTGTATCTTGATGTGCCCCTTGGCAACAAGGGAACGTTCAAGGATAGGTCCCTTTTCCACTATCCCCGTGAAAGTGGTGACACAATGTAACATAAAATTATGAGCCATGTCGGGATGAGAGTTCTCCATGAAGAGGGTGACCATGTCCTTCTCTATTAGAGGGGTTTTCATTCGGTTTGCTAGCGTATGCCACCTTTGAAGGTAGCTGGAAAAGGTTTCTCCCTCACGTTGTTTCTCTTTGAGGAGATCTAAGGTGTCAGTGTCTTTCTCCAAATTGAAGGAGAAGTAGGAGACAAATTTTTTTGATAGATCTATAAAAGATTTTATGGATCCTCGTTCAAGGCTCATGAACCACTCTAGGGCATTGCCTGTCAGGCTTCGTGGGAACATGCACAAGAGATAGTTGTCGTTGTGCATAACCTCTTGACACTGGGAGTAAAATTCCTGCAAGTGGACCTTAGGATCCTTGTTCCCCCTATATCTGTCGAATTTTGGTATTTCAAAATGTTTAGCGGAGGGGATCAATGAGATGGAGAGATCGAATGGATAGGGGAACATGTCTTCGAACTTGAATGATTGTTTGCTAGTCCCAACTTGAATATCTTTCAGAGCGGCTTTGATTTCTAATAGATCTGAATTGACTGGTGGCGGGTTGGATGGATATGGATGGTAGGATGATAAAGTATCCTGCTGAGAGAGTGTCAGAATGGTGAGGTATGGATTTTGGTAGTGGGATGATGACATCCCTTGCTGGTAAGCCGAAGGATTTTGTTGGTGCGGGGGTTGTTGTTGTGGGGTATAGTATGGATTTGTTTGATAAAAGTGTGAGGTAGATTGCTGAGGAGCTTGGATGGGATGTTGTGGATTAGTTTGTTGGTGTTGAAGGTACTGTTGTGATTGTTGGGAGGCCACATAGGGTGGTTGTTGATGGAATTGATGTTGATTATGATAGTAATAGTGCTAAGGAGGTTGTTGTTGTGATGTCAATTGCGTGGGCCGAGATGGGATGTTGTGTTGTGGTTGAGCCTGCAGACATAAAATGGATGTGAGGAACGGGGATATGGTCTGAGTGATAGGTCGGGATGGATTGCCTTGTGATTGGTATGGTGGTTGTTGTGAAGAAACCAAAGCGTTATGCAGGGGTTGTTGCTGATGAGGTGGCTGAGATAACATAGAGGCATTCTGTAAAGGGGGTTGTTGGGTACCACTCGGAACATTTGGTTGGGACGTGCCTTGTGGAGGTAATTGAGGTGGAAGGTTGGATTGATGAAGCTGTTGAGATGTATATGAAAGTGGTGGTAGATTTGTGGCCCCAGGATGTGGAAGCAATGCGGTAAAGGGGGTGCCCCTAGTGTGGACAGGAGGTTGATTTGAAAGAGGTGGTGCTGTTAGCGTTAATGGCACAGGTTGTGGAACGTTTTGTGGCATACCGTAGGCGAAAGGATTATTGGGATCAGGCACTTGAGGACCCCCCCATAACTGAGATTGGAGTGTGTGGGGGTGGTTAAAATGATAAAGAACAACATTGCCAAATTCAGGTTGATGCCAACCCTCAACTGGAGGAACATTGGGGATGTACGAACCTTCTGGTGTATTTTGTGAACCTTGGGGTATATTAGATGTGGAGCTCCTATATTTGGATAAGTCAACACCTGATGGAGGTTTGGAACCCTTTTCAATTAGGTGGGCCAAGATTTCTTCCCCATGTTTTTCGAACAGATGGTCAGTCATTTGTACATTGGCGGGATTACTGAAATGTTCCTCAAGTGTGAGTTTGGGTTGATTAGCCATACTCTCTTCACCATGTGGTGAGTTGTTTTGATTTTCAGTGTTGGAGTGTGATGAAGTGCCATTATGGGGATCTTGGGAGATGTTGTTAGGATCTTGAGCAACATTCACACCATTGGTAGGATTTGTGTTGTTATTAAGATCTTGAGACATGTTTGCTTAGGAATTTTGACCTTGTCATTGTGCCATTTGTTTCTTAACTTGTGACCTAGTTTGAACGAGCATACAAATGTGCTATGGGAGGATTATAAAGATGTATTTGATGAACGATTTGATTGTGATTGGATGAGATGGGATTTGGATTGAATGAGATGGGATTTAGATCGGATTTTGATTGGGTTTTGATTGGATAGATTGGATTGGATTGTCAAGATCGATAGGATTGTGCTGATTGATTAGGTAATTGGATAAGTGTGACTGATTTGATCGAATGATTGGGTTTGATAGATTTGAATGATTGGATGGGTATGATTAGATGATGAAAGATGTGAGGGACCCTGAATTTAGTCAAAGAAAGTTGCCCTGAGTGACCTAGAGCATCGATTAATCAAGTGGATGATCACGACACCGAATACACCTCAAGATAGAAATGGATTGATTTGGGTCGAGGATGATAACTTACGACACCGAATTCACCTCGAGATGGAATTAAATTGATTAGGGTCAAAGTTAATGACTAATAATCGAATTCAAGTGCTAAGGTCAATTTGGGTACCCACTTTTTTAACACAAGGTTAAGGTGATTTGATTATGAGTGGTGTTTATGAGGTATGGGTTCGGTGATGCAAATGATAAAATTCTGATGAATCAAGTTCACTAGGTGATGATATCAGAAAATTTAAAACGAGTGGATAGATTGGGGACGTTTGGGATAATAAATGGAGATTTAAAATGGTTAAATGAGGGTTTTGGGGGCTAAACAAAGATTTGGAATGATAAAATAGAGGTTTAAAATGATCAAATGGAGGTTTTCAGAGGTTTAGAATGACAAAACAGAGGCTTGGGATGATGAGATAAAGGTTGGTAATGATTAAATGATGGTTTAAAGGCTAAACGGATCCAAACAGGGCAATTTCGGCTGTTCAGGAGGGAAAATTCGCCCCTCTGCAATAACCAGGAGGGCGTAGTCGCCCTTCTGCAGTGAATCAGAGGGCGCAATCGCCCTTTTGTAGTAAATTAGAGGGCGTAGTCACCCTTCTGCAATAAATCAAAGGGCGTAATCGCCCTTCTGCAATGAACAGGGACTTGGTTTGATGAAAATGATTATGGCAAGGACTTTAAAATGACAATAATAAGGCCAATTCGTCAAAAATTTTACTGGTTTCTCACAAGAAAACACTTTCAAGTAAACACAATCCTATGATTAATGTTAAGGGTATGGCCAATGAGGTCTTAATCTAGGATGCACAAGGTGTCTAGGGAGTCCTCAATATACTCTTGGTACGTGAGGCACAACTGTGAACACCAGCCCATCACAAGCATGAGTTGGGAACCCCAACGAGATATTGAAGGGCTTAGACCAACTCTTCACGTCTATCTAGGTATCACCCTAGTTTTGACGCTCTGCCAATTACAATGCGACTGGATTGGGGTACAAATTTCACTCTCCCCCCTTTATATACCCCGCCGGTAAGCGTGGTTGGAATCGTCCCTTGGGGTGATGAAATCCCCAAGCAGGTCCCACTAGAAAGAAAGCACTAATCATTTCCAACTACTCCCCAGGCTGACACAAAGTGCAAGGGGAAAGTGAAAACAAACTAATGCCCCCTTTGGGTAACACAAAAAGAAATGAATATTACTTCCCCTAATTAAACTATGTTCTTATATTAATAAAAACAACAAGGATAGTTTTAAAAATCAGAGTTAATGGATGGCCCTGCGAGCAAATGTTAGTTGTTTTATCCCGCGTTCTTCGCCAATTACACAATAATATGCTGCAAAATGTTAGAAAAAATACAAATATCCTTGCAAGAAATAATGCTAGGGGGTTAGTACCTGAAAACAACAAAAAACAAGAACAAAAATGAAGCTAAAATGATAGCTTTACCTTTCAAAATGTGTTGTTTTGGGGCATATTCGCCCCTTTGCAGTGCTGATAGGAGGGCACAGTCGCCCTTCTATAGTGACCAGAAGGGCATAGTCGCCCTTTTGCAGTGACTACGAGGTCATAGTCACCCTTCTGTAGTAAAAAGCTAGCACAAAAAGTTCAACCAAGGGGCGTAGTTGCCCTTCTGCAGAAAAGTGTTAGCACAAAAAGTTCAACTAGGGGGCGTAGTTGCCCTTCTGCAGAAAAGTGTTAGCACAGAAAGTTCAACCAAGGGGTGTAGTCGCCCTTTTGCAGAAAAGTGTTAGCACATAAAGTTCAACCAAGGGGCATAGTCGCCCTTCTATAGAAAATGTTAGTACAGAAAGTTCAACTAAGGGGCGTAGTCTCCCTTCTGCAAAAAAATGTTAGCACAAAAAGTTCAACCAAGGGGTGTAGTCGCCCTTCTACAGAAAATGTTAGTATAGAAAGTTCAACCAGGGGGCGTAGTCACCCTTCTGTAGAAAAGTGTTAGCATAGAAAGATCAACCAAGGGGTGTAGTCGCCCTTTTGCAGAAAAGTGTTAGCACAGAAAGTTCAACCAGGGGGCGTAGTCACCCTTCTGCAGAAAAGTGTTAGTAAGCTAAAAATCTAGACAAGGGCATAGTCACCTTTTTGTAGTGAAACAGAGGGTGTAATCGCCTTTCTGTAGTCACCAGGAGGGTGCAGTCACCCTTCTGCAGTCACCAGGAGGGCCCAGTCGCCCTTCTGCGATGTATTCCTGCAATCAGCTCAACAACAACAAACGTGAAATTGAGGAACCCGCTTGTGGGTCCCACCGGGTGTGCAAAAAATGTGATATCCAAATGTTTTACCAATTCTAAACAACTAAAATGCAATGGAAAAATACAAAGAAACAACTCAAAAATAGCCTAAGAAATTTGTTAATGCAAAGAGAAAAAGTGAAAGATGATGACAAATGGTTATACCTTCCCTTTGCAGCTGAAACTCCTTGGTTGGCCCTTGACTTTAGATTACTTTGTATGCTCCTTAGATGGCTCTAGATGTAGCTAAATGCAAGATTTAACTATATGATTGGATGCAAATGCAAATAGATAAATTGGATGCCTAGATGAGTGCACAAAATGACATCTAGTTGCAAAATGACTAAGTGTTGGAAATGCCTTAGAGGAGGGGGTATTTATAGAGAAACTTGAATTCTCTAGAGAATTCAATGGTTGAGATTTATCCAACAAGGCCAAGATGAAGGGCTAGGGTGAGTTGAGGACTCACAGGCCCTCACATCTTGACATGTGGAATGTGAAGTGGCTAAGGGTGAGATGATGTGTAGGTGATGTAGAAGGGAGGTACATGATGTGGAGGAAGGACAAGTACCTTCCAAGTACCTTGGGGAGTGAGAAGATTTCCTCAAAAAGGAACTTCTTGTCCCCAAGTGAATGAAAATGACATTTGAAGAATTTTGGAATTCCTCAAAAATCTCCATGGAAAAGAGAAAGTGGTTGGAGAAATAAATGTGAATTAAATTCACATTCCTAGGAGAATCTAATGGATAAGAGAGGGTCTCCAAAAAGGTGGGAATTGGTCACGTGTGCATGAGGTGACAAGTCAAATATTCTAGAAGCCTTGGAAGGATAAAATGTGAATTAAAAATTCACATGGGGAGGAGAGAGAGACCTAGGATGAATAAAAGTGAATTAAAAATTCACATAGGAAAGAGAGTCAATGCCAAGAAAGGCAAATGGAGAGATTGACTAAAAAGTGGTGCTAAAAGTGGCTAATGACTTTGATTAAATTTGTGCAAATACTTGATTATGATAATTAATGGAAGATTAGAGACAAGTGGCAAATGTAGGAGGATGTGACATTAATTCTTGATTAAGAGGATGCACATCCTAATCATGAATTAATTAACTTAATCCAAATTAGAGATGGATTATGGAGGATGTGACAAGGAGAGAGAAAATAAGAATTTTAAATTGATTTTAATTCAAAAAGATTAAAATGACTAAATTAAATAAATTGACGTATTTATTTAATTTAGAGAGGGAAAGGTACAAGATAAAGTGTTTAATTGTTAAATTAAATACTTTAAGAACCTTATGTGGGAAGTGTAATATTAATTAAATAAATTAATATTGACAGAATGGATGAATAAAGAGGTAAATTTGATCATACGGGAGTGATCAAATTTGGGTGTCTACAACAGTCAATAAGACTAATATACAGCAGTAAAAACAAATTATAATAAGATTTTAAATATGAAACTACTAAGTAAACATAGTTGCAATTTCTCTCCCTTCATTGTAAACTTCAAACAACAACCATGGAATTAATCTTCCATTTGCTGTCACACTCTCTTAGACTTATGAAATCATGGATTTTACCTTCTTGCTTCAAAAATTCATGCCTAGGAAGCACCAACTTCAATTTGCCACCAACAACCCCCAAAAATGATTGAAATAAAGCATATAAATTAACTCTTTCACACCTTTCCTGTAACTCCCAATTTTCTATGCTTGGAAATGAACAAAATGCTTTCAAAAATGAATTTAAAATCATTAAATGTTGAAAAGACATGTTTTTGTAATCTCCATCCATGATTGGTCAAGAAAAAGTAGCCACTTCCTCACAAATAAAAGCCCTAGAAAAGAAAAAGTCAAACCACTTAATCTTGGGCATCCAAATTCTTCATGCAAAAGTTTAGGAACAATAAATTAGTTGTTATAACTTGTAACTCCCCAAATCCCACACCCAAGAAGGCATATTTGAAGATTTTTCCTTGAAAATGCCACAAAATTCGAGTCCAAAACACCATAAAATTGCAACATAACAACTTGGCCAAATATTTATCAAATATTTTAAGCCTTATTACAAAAATTTATTCACTTACAATATGAAAAGACCAAACTAAAGCAAAAATTAAAATAAAATATTTTTGGTTGATGCAAGATTGTTAGTCAACCATGGATGCTCCTGCATTAGACACCCAAGATAGAAAATTTTTGTGAGTTTGGTCTCACAAAATGGAGTTGGATGGTAGGACCATCCTTTCATGTTGTAAACAACCTTCAAAAAATTCCATTACTGAATTTGGTGCCGCCAATGAGTTCTTCTTTCTCCTTTTCCAACACCTAGTCGGAAAAAGTATCATTCTCTTCTAATGATTCTTCTCTGCACTCAATATCTTCAATATGGAATCAGCTCCACCATAAACCAACCACCTCCACCAAATGCAACTCACACGTTATTCCAATATTGTGGGATTCAACCCACCATAGTTTGACCACCTCCACCAAAATGCACTTGCACTAAACTTTGCAACACCAAACAAATCTTCTACATACCAAACATCACTAACAAATTTTGTTTGAACGAACTTATCCAAAATATGCAAATCATCATTTTTATCAAATTTAATAAAGCATGAATCAATTTTATCCTTTGCTACAACTCTTTCATCTACACAAAACACACTCTCATCTTCATCATAAAAATGAAAAATATTGTGTATTACCTCTTTCTCTACAACATTTTTCTCACCACTATTGGTTGCTATATCTTTTTCACCTTCACTCTTAGTTGCACCTTCATTTTCTAATACTTTCAAGTCCTCTAAAGGACACTCATATCTTGTTGCAACAATATTTTCCTCTTTGATTGTTGCACTTTCTTTTTGCTTCTCATCCTCTGCTACAATCTCACCATCTCTTTCACGTTATCCTCAAAACATACCTCTGCAATATTTTATCCTTCCTCTTCACCTGTATACACAACTATGTCAAACTTTTTTCCTTTCTTCTTTGTCATTTTGTCAAACACTTGTCACACACACTCAATCTTCAAACTCTCAGGTATAGACTTCCTCACGTTCGACGATTTGTATACACACCACACAAATCTCTGCAATATTTTCTCCTTCCTCTTCACTTGCATACACAACTATGTCAATTTTTTTCCTTTATTCTTTGTCATTTTTTCAAACACTTGCCACACACTCTCAATCTTCAAACTCTCAGACCTATAGAATTCCTGACACTCGACCATCTGTATACACACCACACACATTCCACCCCCTGGTCCTGATGTAAACTACCTCCAATCGATGCTTCTGCTTGCACACTCAGGAACACTAGTTCTAATACCACTGATGAAATAAAAACTCAACCTCTCAAGAGGGGATACTCTCTAAATACCACTATCAAATCCTCTCTCAAAACCATTCAACAAATAGTAGAGATTTTAATGCAAAACAACTATGAAGCAATGTCCATTAATTCAAACTTGCACAAATGACTTACAAACATCCATATATCTAATTATATTAGATATTACAGTCAATAGGACTGATATACAATATTAAAAAAAAATTATAATCAGATTTTAAATATGAAACTACTAAATAAACATAGTTGTAATTTCTCTCCCTTCACTACAAACTTCAAACAACAAAAATCTACACTTGCAATCTTCAATTTGTGGATGATTCCACCTTCAACTGTGGAGTTAATCTTCCATTTGTTGTCTCAACACTCTCTTAGACCTACAAAATTATGGATTCTACCTTCTTGCTTCAAAAATCCATGCCTGGGAAGCACCAACTTCAATTTGCCACCAACCCCCAAGAATGACCAAAATAAAACATATAAATTAACTCTTTCACACATTTCCAGTGACTCCCAATTTGCTATGCCTAAAAATGGAAAATATGCTTTCAAAAATGAATTTAAAATCATTAAATGTTGAAAAAGCATCTTTTTGTAATGTCCATCCATGATTGGCCAAGAAAAAACAACCACTTCCTCACAAATAGGAGCCCCAAAATAGAAAAAGTCAAACCACTTTCTCTCGAGCATCCAAATTCTTCATGCAAAAGTTTAGGAACAATAAATTAGCTATCATAACTCGTAACTCCCCAAATCCCACACCCAAGAAGGCATATTTGAAGATTTTTCCTTGAAAATGCCACAAAAGATGAGTCCAAAACACCATAAAACCACAACATAACAACTTGGCCAAATATTTATCAAATATTTTAGGCCTTATTACAAAAAATTATTCACCTACAATATGAAAAGACCAAATTAAAGCAAAAATGAAAATTAAATATTTTTGGTTGATGCAAGATTGCTAGTCAACTGCATAGATGCTCCTACATCAATATCTGAGATTAAGGGAGTTGAGGAAGGTTTAGATGAGGTATATGCTTAGGTTGAAACTAGTGAAATAATATTCTGTGGATGTACATTTTTTCTGTTATTAAACTGTGACAATCTATGACCAGGCTAGAATTCTTAATGTGGTTGTTGTGTGAATATGTCATTCTATGTTTGTGAATTCATGAGTCTCATGGTCTCGTTTCTAAGTTGGGATCCTCATGAATGAGTTTGATCTATTGTAGCACAATATGCATGTGATCCAATGATAAAGAATATGTGGACTAAATTGTTGATCATCATTCAGGCCTCAATGGAGTGCTATAGTTGTCATTTTACGGAGAGAATAACTACATGGTCATTCATGCATAAAGCAACACAATGGTTATTTTAGTGAATCAAAATCCAAATGATGGTCATACTACAATTATATTTGACCCTTGTAATGACTGTTGTGATCTTAACACTATATGTCTATAGGAGAAAGGGGTAGAGATTGCTCAAGGGCTCCATCAAAGATGCATAATAGGAAGCATTAAGGATTGTTGGGATGAAATGACAATCATCAAATTCTTGTTTAAGGATCAAGAGACTCGTTATTAATTTGTCTTAAGGAATTAAGCTTTAAAGTCTAGATAATTGTATAGGATATGTTAATAGTTAAAAGACTATAATACTTTATGTAAACTACTTGTGTTAAATATGATCCATCACCTTTGCTAGATAGAGTTAGTTTTTGAATACTATGATTCTAGTGTTTGATATAAATTAATTAAGGCATACATGAGCTTTCTAGAAGGCTTAATGAGTACACATTCATTTTTATTAGGATATTATAGTGTTTTGTTTTCATTTGGTAAAGCTAATTATGAACCCTTTAAGGCTTGCATCAGTATGAATGGTTGTCATCAAGGATTTCATGAATATGAATGGTTGTTATTGCTTCATAATTTTCCTTGAAACCCCTAAATTTAGATCTATAAACCTCATTAAGCCACCATGAAGGAGAGGTTTCACTATGAAAATATCCCAATTTTTATAAAGATACAAGCATGTATGAGAAGATGAAAAGAGTGATTTTATCAAAGAAGGAAGCCAATGAAGTATGTTGTTGATTTGAAGATTTGATTATTATTGTCATGGGACCTCCATGTCTCCATCTTTTTCTAAATACCAATATTGTCTAAGAAGAAGATTGGTTTGATTAAGATAAACATGGTAAGGGGATTGGACCCATTACAAAAGAGCCAAGAAAGTAGACAAAATGAGTCTCACCAATAGTGAGACTAAAGAAAAACCAACTAGAGCAAAAGGAAAAAAATACCACCAGCGCCCAACAACATGAGACAAATAGAGACTGGCTAAGAGTCGGCGAGTAGCTTAAGGCCATTGACAACCCATCATTATTTAGTGAGGAAATCCAACCACCTCCTTGGAAACATTCCATTGAAAGTCATCCTTTGTTGGAGGATTGTCATCTAAACAATATTTTTACCTTTGGTAGTCTTATTTGTGCTACTAGTAGACTCGGGCATAGTTGAAATATCCTATATAATATCCTCTTCTCTCATGCATTTTTTCTCTCTTTTCTTGAGTTCAGATTGGAACACTTGGAGGGTAGTAGAAGCGTTTTTCACAATCTTTGCAATACCCAACAATTTCTTTGATGATTTTAAGAATGTTGACCCGATTCTCCTTAAGTGACTACATATCTTTATTTTGTCCATGCCACTTATCTAAATTACCTGTCTCACTCTTCATCTCCTCAACTACCTTTTATAGTCACTCATATTTGCTAAATGCCTTCGCCAAATGCTTCATATAGTCCTATACATTATCATCAATCTCCTCATATTTCCATTCTAGAGATTTATCTAGAGCAAGGGATTTCAATTTATGAATCTTTTTCTTGGCCACATGCTTGGGGGAGTTTCCATTTTAGAATTTAATTTTGCATATTGACATCTTTGCACAGGTTGTTGACCTTCTCACTCATCATCTCACAAGAACTGCAGATAGGATTTTCTCCCTTATGTCTTGAGAAGTGGCCCTCTGAGGGTTTGGTTTAGGGGAGTCTCAGAGGTGGTATAATTAAAGAATTTAGAGTTTCGAGAGCCACATGGGGAGGGACACTTAATATGGGTCTCATCTACCTTAGGGGAGTCGTTAAGGGGAGGGTTGGAGGAATGAGAAGGGTTGTAATTAGCAAGGGGGGCGTCTAGTCATAATCATTGATGGGAGAGCTAGTTTGAGAAGCTTATTCCTTAGATGAGGAGATGCCAATATGAGGTATTTTAAAAGAAACCTTTTTGGATCTAGTAGTCGACAGAGAAGGATCCACATGGAGAGAAATGGTGGGTTCCAATGGGGTGGTCTAGCAGCTCATTGGAGGGGTTGGATATGCCAATTTTTTTCTTCTTAGGCGTTAGGCCCTCCACCCCATGAACAAGAGATGGGTTATAAACCCTTTGTTGAGAAGTAGGGACCAAAGTGAGGGACACATTATAATGGTAGAAGTAGTAAATTAACCCTTATTGAAGGGGAATACCTTTACCAATTATGATGACCCTTTAGACATAATCAACAAGAGACGAGTGCAACTAGAAGGAAAATTTTGTTTTTCATTATAATGTCTAAAATGATTTAACATAGGTAAAAGGTAAGCATGGAACTGTTTGTAATGGCCTTCAAGAGTAATGTACCTCATGAGGATCTCTACAACCCTCTTCTAGACTCTTGGAAGGTCTTCTTTGTTGAACTCATTTTTCAATATGTTAACCTTTTCACCTCTTTTTAGGAATATTTTCATGGACTCTTGGTAGTTTCCTTTCACCTTCTTGGGGATGTGAACCCCTTCTAGATGAAGCCCAGTTGGAGAGGAAATCATCTCCATAGTTGTAAGGAAATTCCATGGACATAAACAGTTCCTCCTTTCCAAGAGTTAGAAAATTTCATAGAAATGATAGTTGTGTCGATTTATTAATCACTTCTTTAAACAAGTTACCTTTCTAAAAAATAGCCTAGACATATTTTTCATTTTTATAAATATAATAGTCTTGAGGTTCAATTTGAATGAGGTATCCTCCCATGGTGGTTGAGTAGAGAAAATTGGTAGTATGAAGGTAGATAGGGGCATAATGTAGACTATCCTAGAAACTACACTTCTAGCAAATAGGAGAAACCCAGTGCATCTTTTTCTTCTTGTTACAAATTTTCTCAAAGGGAAATAAATTCTCTTGCCTGAATTTACCATTATGAGGCATTCTATGAGGGATAAGTTCCTTTATGTCGACAGGATGGCTAGGTAACTCAATTTACAAGGGGAGGATTATGAGGTAATCATTTAATAAGACTACACTATAGGAACTAAATATATCCAAATAACATACCAACTATAAGAAAAATAACAAATTTGAAACATTGATACCTATAAATATAAAAGAATACACATACATACACATCTCTCTCTATATATACATGTATATATCCAAATATACATTCAAAGCATCCAACATAGTTCATTAGCATCCACAAGATATAACCAACCAAAAAAAAATAGTATCATAAATTTGATATGCTAAAATATGATGAAGAGAAAGGCACAAATGAAGTGGGCCTTACAAAACTAAAAATGAGACAACTACTACAATCTAAGGGACTATAGAAAATATATTTGAAAATCCATGAGATTGCTAAAAAAATTTAAAAATCACATACATAGATAAATTGAATGAAGCCACAAGTTTAATTGGATTACATGTTTTATATAATTTGTTGTTTCATATTCAGAAGTTTACAACCCTAAAGCAAGTATGAGATAAGTTTAATGAATTATTTGGCACCATTAAAGAGTTTGTGTATTGTAAGTAGAGGTGAATTTGGTGTTACTCTCTCTTGATGATTATCTATTGGTTGAGGAACTCCTTGCTAAGTTCAATTTATTTTTTTCATAGTTAAAGGGTTGTGGGAAATATAAAACATATAAAGAATGCATCCTCTTTATTTTTTCTAAGTTGAAAATATTTCATATGCTATTTTGTACCTTATACTCCACCATGCCCATGCCTTAGGAATTGATTATAATATGCCTACTTTTGAGTTACTACTTGGGCATCTTACTAAGGAACATGTCAATCATATTTAGTTGGATGCTTTTCCTAGTTCTAAGATTCAAGCATTGGTATATCAATCATCCAAAGGAAAAGGTAGAAATAGGTGTTAATCTAAGATAAAATATCCTTTAGGTAGTGAGCCTCCTTCTGAACCAAAGTAAAAGAATATTAAAAATTTGACAACCCTCTCTTGTTCTCCTAAGTTTGATAATTTTTTGTTTAAGATAAATAATAAGATAGGTGCCCCTTGTAGCTTTTTTTCAATATTGGACATTATGGACCTAGATGTTGGTAAAGGTTGCAGGCTTGGGAGGAAGCCATGAAGCAACACAATATTTATATCTTTGAAACCTCTTAACATAGGAAAATGTGAATCCCTTTCTACATGGGATTTGTATATATCATCATCAAATGATTGGATACTTAATTTAGGTTATTCTCACCATATAACACATTTACATGAGCTTATTTCACTTTTCAAGAGTAGTACTTCTCAAATTATTGCAGGAGACTTCACATATTCTAATTTTGGGACTAGTTACCATCTAGTTGGAAGATGGTTATATGAATGATGTTCTCTTGGTGTAGACACTAAAAATTGTCCTAGGCTTGTGACTCTTAGATTCTTCATCATTTCCTCTTTTGTCTTTGATAATTAAATAATTTTAATTATTTAATTATTTTCTAATGTCATGAGTCTTCTATTAATTAAATAATTTTAATTATTTAATTAATTCATTTCTATCTTTATTTTTCCTTGATTAATTAATTAAATATCACTAATTAAGTCCTTTTCTTTCTAAAATTAAATAAATTCTTATTTATTTAATTTTTATCCATTTTCCACTATAATTAAATTATTTAATTATTTAATTATTCATTAGCCTTTTCTCTCATAAATTAAATAATTTTTTATTTATTTAATTTGGTCCACTCTCTTGAATTTTGAATTAAATCATTATTTAATTCAAAATGATTCCTTTTGTCACATTCCTCTATAATTAAATAATTATTTTAATTATTTAATTATTTAGTGGTCACCTAAATTAAATAATTTTTATTATTTAATTTCTCCTATCACCTCTTTGTCTATGCCAATCTTATCTCTTGACATCTCATTTAATTTTAGCCCTTGATTAAATTATTTTATAATTCAATCTTAGCCATTCATTTCTTATTATTGTCCTAATTTTTCCCTAACCCTATTTCATACAACTTTCAATCTTGTCCATTGATTAAGACATCTTATTGACATCCAATCTCAACCATCAATCCAAATTAGACCTTGCCTATAAATCAATCCTCTCATAAGCCATTTGGGGGGTTGATTCTTCAAGTATCCTTATGCTGTCAAAATTATTCTTGAATCATTCATCCATTTCTATCTATCATCATTCATCTATCATTTCCATGTCAATGTTATGCTACTAAATTGAGCAACCAACATATCAAATCAATTGAATAATTCATTTGTCATTGCGTCTATTTGAGGTATTTGAAGATTTGCATTAGGTAATGCATGTTATTTGTTTTATCATTTTTATTTTATCCAAAAAAATTATATACATTTTGGTGAACCTGACTTGAACCCCCTAATTGATTTTTAGCTCAATATTTTGATAAATTTTGAGGAATTTTGGAGTTGGATCCTTTTTGTTGTAGGTTTTGTTAGCTTTTTGTTGTAGGTTTTGCATCATTTTGGGACAAAACCCTAGTTTTCAAAGATTCAACCATATCTTTCAAACGGATGCATCTTTTCTCACAAATTTGTTTTACAGGTTTGAGACAATATCAAGAGATTTCATTCCAAAAATTAGATTTTTTGAAGCTGTTTTTAATTTTTTATAATTTTCTTATTATTTTTCATGAAAAATAAATTTTGAGAGAAAATTATTGAATTTTTTGGATATTTTTACATTTCTAGAAAGGTATCTAAATTTCAATATGGATATGTTCTTTATGTTTTAAATTTGGATGAAAAATAATTAGTCAAAAAATAGATCTTTGAAAATTAGGGTTTTACAAAGATTTACTTATATCTCACAAACGGTTAAAGATATTTTCACAAAAAAAATTCTACAGATTTTAGATAATGTTAGACACCTTCAGTAAAAAAATTAGAATTTTTGGAGCTATTTTGTATTTTTTATAATTTTTTTATGATTTTTCATAAAAAAAAATAATATTGGGTGCAAAATAGCAAATTTTTCGATTTTCTTTACTTTTTTGGAAAGCTCTTGAAGTTTCAGTAATGATCAATTTTTTGTATTTTTATTTTTGATGTAATTTTTTTTTTCAAAAATCAGATTTGTCTTGACTAGCTAAGCCTCTAATATTAGTGATCAATTATGTTGTTAGGGTTTTGGTTTTGTTATTGGTTTTGTGAATGTGCATAAAATAAACACTTCAAAGGAAAATTTGGATCAAGAGGAAAAAAATTGGAGCTAAAGAAATTCTAGGTGCACACATTCCATCTTTCATCTCTTAATCTTGCTTGTCAACACACTTCAATTTGGGGCTTAAAAAGAACAACTTGTTTGATCACACATTTGGATTTTGGGGTCTAAAATAAATCTTGTTTGCTGTCACATCATTGAAATTGGGCTTAAAAAGAACCATTGTCTTCCGTCACACATTTTGAGTTTGGGTTTAAAAGAACAAGTGCTTGAATTGTTTTACACACATTTCATTTCTAAAGGGAAATTAACAACTGCAAGTGTGAATCAAGTGTGTGTGTCCTCCAAAACACCTCACTTGGTTCGCTTTTGTCATACCCTTCTTAGGAGGCTGCTTGGAGCACACACCCCTCCAAGGGACGACCTCAATCGAGTGTGAATCCAAAGACACGCTCCTTTGGGAGTTGAGATCTTGTCACTCTTGGCTAAGCCCCAAAGAACTTTATACCTTTGGGAAGTGATGGTGAAGGGTGGGTTACCCCTTTCTCCCGACTTATTGGCAGGATTTTTCTTTCAAATTATACCTAGTCAACCTTGTGCAAACTAGCTTGAGACCTACTTGGCCATAACCCACTTGACTAGTCATAAGGCTTGTTGTTGTGTATTCAAGTGTTTGCTTAATCATAACATTTAATCTTGAAAGAAAAATTTATCATTGTGTTTGGTGTGTGTGTTCATGCATTTACATGTGAAATCTTGTGTTTGATATTGCCCAAGTCAAACTTCCAATAAAAATTTGCCACATCATCTAAATCATACAATCTTGTCATTCCACATCATATCCTAATCATCATCATCTCTTTAATCCAATCAACATCATGCCAACATTAGAAGACCTAGCATCCCAACTTCAAAACCTCCTTCAAACACTTCACCAAATACCCCAACCCCTAGACCACCAAACCATACAAAGACTTCAAACCCTCTTCCAAAATTTTCAACAAATTAAATCACCTCAAACCCAACACCTCCTAGCTCAAGCCAATCAATTCATTGCCACTTGTCAAATCCAACAACCACAACATCATCCCCTATCCATTCATTATCAACCAATGCCACCTCAACCTTATGTGTCATCCCCTTCTACCTTATACCAATCTAATCCATCCACTTCTTTGCATGCCAATGTCACATCAACCTATCAAGCCACATCACGACAAACACATGTGAACTTAAGTTCTACCTTGCAACAAGGTCAAACTTCTTCATGTTCTAATGCAACCATTGAAAAGGGGAACACTAATCTAGGTCATGCACCCTATAACTCTATCATACCACCATCCAATAAAATTCCTATCCCTAAGCCACTATGTCCTAGTCCTAATTCATTGGCCTCTCCACCTTCTAACCAACCAAAATCTTCATTACCCCCACCATCATATTTAATCCTCCATCAAATAAATGCCCTAAGTTTAGACATTTCAAAAGTAAACCTATGGCATTACTCAAATTCACCCCTACACCTCCAAAGGATGTGACCCAAGGGCTACAAGCAAGGAATCAATTGTCAGCATGCCATTCAACACATATGGTTGAACATACAAAAGAGTCTACAAACATCATGCCAAGTCCTTTAAGCCAACCATGTCATACACAACCCCTTGAGCCAATTGAAGAGTCTCCCCTCGTAAGTCCAAGTTACCCTCTATCATGCTCCTATGTTGTTGACCATCAAGAACATGTCAAGTCTCTCCATGAGAAATTCCCTTCCACCTCCATTCAAATAATTCATGAGGTATTTCAAGAGAACAATCCTAAACATGAGGAAACATTACTCCCTCATCCACATAAAGATCAACACCCATCTAATGATTCCATTCATAACACACCTAATACTATTCATGATCAATCTTCCATCTTTGATCAAGACCCCTTTTATGATCAAGAAGACCATGATGATCCTCTTATCCAACTTTATGCATTCCATGGTCAAGAGCTTTCCACCTCACCAATCCATGATGCAAAAACATTCACTTCCCATGATGAGACAAGTGCCTCCCAAGCGCACATAGAAGATCAAACAAATACCTTGGATCTAAGTGAACACAATGCTAATCAAGATCCTAATGATCCTCCATCACCCACTATCAACCCCATTTCAAGTCCTCCATCATATCCTATTAGTCTTTCCACCCTCATTCATGAATGTTCCTCCTTAGAAAAACAACAACCATTATCTTCCCTTATGTCATTTTCTCCATCCAATAAGGAACTCATCTCTAGTGTTCCACCTACACCTAGTCCCATTGTCCATTGCATACCCCAAGGAAACCAATCTCAAGATTTTGGTACTTCCTCCATGCATCCTAAGTCCACCTCCTTCCATCATAAATCTTATCATACACCTAAGACATATGTTGCCATCCCTCCTCCATCATCCTACAAATTTCAAAAGCATGTGACCGTACACCTTCCACCATCAACTTTTCCACCATTACTTCCAACCCCTAATATCCCTCCATCCACTTTACCTCTGTTACTCCCAACACCTAATATCCCTACCATTCAATCCTCTTATCCATTCATCCATAAATATCCTAACATTCCTAATCATGACCAACAAATGCACACATTGTCTAAACATGAAGCTTCCACTCATTCAACCATACCTATGGGATTCAAAAGAGAAAATTTCAATGTCTCTATCTATAAAGCCAAAAATCCTAAGGGTCCTCATGCCTTAGGGTACAAATACAAAAAATCAAAGAAAAATACATCCCAAAAGTTATATAAGCCCATACCTCCAAAATTAAAAGCCACAACTAAAATGGTTTGGGTCCCTAAGAAAAAGGAAAGCAAGTATAAGGAGGCATCTACATCACATAAATCCCAACCATCCACTTCCACCTCACATTCCCACTCTATTCAAGAATCTCATATTCCATCCCACAAGCCAAACAAAAATCATAAAAATACTATGTCTATGTGGGTACCTAAAGCACTTCATCCATCATCTCCTAAGCAAACATCTCCATTGCTTCCTACACCCCATCCACATCAAAAGCTTCAACGTTTATCACAATGTGTGCAACCATTGGTCATGGTTCCCTTCCATTTCACAACAATTCCACATACCTCCATCTCCTCACTCTTCACTCATTATCCTACATATCTCCCTCACCACCTTCCTATGGTCCATGATTTTGACTAAGCCTCCCCATTCACCTTTTGAATAAGTACTATATCTTCCATACATAATCCTCATCATAATCCATCATCTACCTACTCCATCTCCCTTTCATGTCATCCCTTACCAACATCTATGAGCATAATGAAATTTTACATGGTCCATGCAATGACATCCATCTTTAGTGGGACTACCACCTTTTGTGGAACTAGACACTTGAGTCCCTCTTATCCATATTCCCCTTCTCCTATCCAAAAAGTCAAAAAAGGTTAAAAAAAAAAAGTCAAAAAAGAAAAAGAAAAAAAAAGGAAAGAGAAATCCCTTCGTCCAACAGTGAAAACCTGGTAAACAAGTGCTCTGGATAAGTACCATGATGAAAACCTAGCAAATAGGCATCATGTGTAGGTTGATCTTCTATGTCACTTACACTTGGGGGCACTTTGTCTCATCTGCACTATCTATCCTATCATGTCACTTATTATCATATCATTTCCATCCTACCTACCATCTTTAGTCATCATAAATCCCTATCATATTGAGTCCACTTATCCACTCTTCTCCTTTTGATCTTGATGAAGACACAGGGGAAAAATGTTGAAACATGTTTTTTGGATATCTCTTGACATACCTCATCCTTTCTAAACCAAGCCTATCATTATCCTATTGTCATAAGCTTTGTCATGAAAAAATCTTAAGTCTTGTACCTAGAATGGGGCATGTTATTCCTAATCAACATAGTCATTGAAGATCACATCCTTCCATCCATCCATTTGTCACGAGCCTTTTATCCCTTATCCTATCACCCACCCTTCCATCCATTAATCCCATCTATCTCTTTGCACCTAGACATGGTTTTCCCTTGTCATTGGTATCTAATACAAAGGCTACCCAAATTATCATCCATTGACATCTCAAAACATTTCAAAAATCCAAAAAAAAAATCAAAACATTTCAAAAATCCAAAAAAAATAAAAACATCTCAAAAATCCAAAAAAAATCATAACATTTCAAAAGACAAAAAAATCAAAACATTTCAAAATCCCAAAAAATCATAACATTTCAAAAAGGCAAAAAAATCATAATATGTCAAAATCCCAAAAAAAAAAAAATCACAACATTCAAAACATAAAAATCAAAACATTTCAAAAAGGCAAAAAAATCATAACATGTCAAAAATCCAAAAAAATCAAAACATATCAAAAATCCAAAAAAATCATAAACGTCAAAAATCCAAGAAAAAATCAAAATATTTGAAAAACACAAAAACATCCAAATAACTCTCAAAAATCCCAAAACAAAGTCAGCGTTTGTCATGTCAATAAAATAAGTCAGACATAGTCAGTCATTTAAAATGTCGACATTTAAATCATGAACCAACAGACAACATAGTCCAATTAGTCATCTAGTCAAAATCAGTCAAATTTTCAAAACAATGTCAAATCAATCTTCAAATTATCAATTAATCAATCCTCTAATCAAATTGCTCCAACCTAAATCAATCCAATCACATCAATTATTCTATTTAATTCATCACATCCTTTCATCCATGTCAAATCATCTTCAATCAATCCAAACAATAATCCAAATGCAAGTCAATCCTTAATCCAGAAAAATCAAGTCAATTAATCTTGCCAAATTATCCAATCACTTCCTTTGGTCTTGATCCTAATCTTGTTGTAAACCCAATCAGTCAATTATCAATCATCCTTGTGTTGATCTAGGGATATGTCATTCCCCGCAATGACAACACTACCATCATCAATCAAAATCAATCAAAGTCAATTAGTCAATTAATCAGTAATCCTTGTGTTGATATAGGGATATGTCATTCCCTGTAATGACAACACTATCAGTCATCATCATCAATCAATCAATTACTCATTGGTTTACAGCTTGACAGGGGCAATACCTTGTTTTTTTTGTATCATTTGTGCATGCTTGCTTGCTTGCTTGTGTGTGTTATCATTTTATCTTGTATTTGAGTCAAATTTGACTTATTCCAGCTAATATTCATATCTTGTATCTAGAAAAGGTTGTATTACGCTAGGGCACAAGACACATCGTCACCTTGATCCTTATACCTTGGTGCATCATGTCTAGTGTTACATCAAACATCATGGTTGTTCACTTTCTTGTAGCATAACATATCATTCATCTCCTTCATCCACTTCTTATCTTGGAACATTCATCTTGTCCCTCCTTATCATTTCATTTCGAGAGCATACCTGTGTTTGTCCAACCTGCCTATCCTCTCAAGGGGGCATCATCATCCCATCATCATCATATTGTTATATCATCATCATCCCACTCTTATTTCGTCATAATCCTATTTTTCTATCATCATCCATTTTCCTCTATCCATACCTTAGCTTCTTTGAAATGATGTTACTCGACACAAATCTCATCATCTCGAACATCATCTCAAAGAGGGGAAAAATGTAGACTCTAAAAATTGTCCTAGGCCTGCGACTCTTAGATTCTTCATCATTTCCTCTTTTGTCTTTGATAATTAAATTTTTCTAATGTCATGAGTCTTCTATTAATTAAATAATTTTAATTATTTCATTATTTCATTTCTATCTTTATTCTTCCTTGTTTAATTAAATAATTATTCTAATTATTTAATTATTCATTAGCCTTTTCTCTCAATTTTTGTAATTTGGTCCACTCTCTTGAATTTTGAATTAAATCATTATTTAATTCAAAATGATTCCTTTTGTCACATTCCTCTATAATTAAATAATTATTTTAATTATTTAATTATTTAGTGGTCACCTAAATCAAATAATTTCTATTATTTAATTTCTTCTATCACCTCTTTGTCTATGCCAATCTTATCTTCCACATCAAATCTTATCTCTTGACATCTCATTTAATTTTAGCCCTTGATTGAATTATTTTATAATTCAATCTTAGCCATTCATTTCTTATCATTGTCCTAATTTTTCCCTAACCCTATTTCATACTACAACTTTCAATCTTGGCCATTGATTAAAACATCTTATTGACATCCAATCTCAACCATCAATCCAAATCAGACCTTGCCTATAAATCAATCCGCTCATAATCCATTTGGGGGGTTGATTCTTCAAGTATCCTTATGTTGTCAAAATTATTCTTGAATCATTCATCCATTTCTATCTATCATCATTCATCTATCATCTCCATGTCAATGTTATGCTGCTGAATTGAGCAACCAACATATCAAATCAATTAAATAATTCATCTGTCATTGTGTCTATTTGAGGTATTTGAAGATTTGGATTAGGTAATGCATGTTATTTGTTTTATCATTTTTATTTTATCCAAATTTTTCATATACACTTGGTTCTTAATGTATTTGTCAACCTTCTTTGTGTTGATTATATTTTTCATTTTGGTAAGGGAAAGATAGTTGAATTTAGTCTAAATGATGTCATTTGAGAGCTGCATGGTCTTGATATCTTTGTTCCTTCAAGGAGTGTTGATCATGGATATCATTTATACATGTTTGATAGTATTGAGTCTCCATAAATATCATCCCTCATTGCACATGTTGATTCTTTGATTAGGCTTTGACACATATAGTATGATCATTGGAATTACAATTATCTTTAGCAATTGAGCATACATGATATGGTGATTTTTCTTCCTATGATTTCATGCATTGAGGGATTTATCAAGGTTGTATTATCGACACACATTATGAGGACCCCTTTATTAAGGGAAATACCTCACATGCTAAGGTATCCCATGTGTTCCAATATATAATGATCTTATGTAATTTTTAACTCCATGTTTCTCTTTATGCATATGGGTGTACTCTCTTAAGTAAACAAGCAAGGTATTTCCTACTTTTAATACCTTTTGAGAATTTGATGAGTAGTAATATGGTCTTTATATTAGGTGTATCTACATACATAATATTAATAGGGGTAGTATGTGAATCAAATATTTCAAGACATATAGAGAGAGAGCATATTGTATTTAACATCAACAGTTGGTTCCTTATACTCCTTAGTAGAAAGGTGTGGTTAAAAATAATAATATAACTTTTAGAGGGATGGTTAATTGCATGATTTAGTCCAACAGCGTGGCACTCAATTTGTGAGATAAAGAAGAAAATTGTGCCAACTACATTTAAAACTTTGTGTCACAAGGTACTATAGAACATTTCTTGTAAGGAGGATTGGACCCATGTCAGGCTTGATATTCTTTATTTAAAATATTTGGTAGTGAGGCTTAGGAATTCATTATAGATGATCAACATAAGGCCCTATGGAGTGTTAAGAGTAATCATACATTAGCTAATAATTAATTATTTTTTAATTGATGATTAGCCTAATTCATTTCATGCATTTAAGCTAAACTTAGGAGTTCTTTTTTCTGTTAACTGAAGTGAGTTGGTATTAGATCGTTTCATCTCATCACATAAGATGACGACACTTGTCATGATCTAAACCCTTTTATCTTTTAGAGTTTCTCGTATAAAGCACTCACCCTAATTGCATTATCTCTTGATCTACATGAAGACTCTTGAGGTTCATTATGTATGTATTTTATTATTGAGGATATAACAAATTATTATTTGCAACTCTCTTTGTGTGGAAGGATTTTTTGTTCATTGTTTGATCTCGTGTCTCATGTTTCTTCAAAATTCTAACATGGTATCAAAATTTGGATTCAACAAAAACCTTCTCCATTTTGAGATTTTTTTCAACTAGGGTTAGAAGAGCAAATCTAGAATATTCATTATTTTTGCAAATTTTGGAGTTGGGCAATTTTTTGGTGCACTTTGGTGTGAAAAGGACCTCACTGTTGCATTCAAGAGGTCGATTTGATGAATTTGGATATAAATTTTTCCCTCTTTTGGTATTGGAAGCTTCTAAGGCATTTTTTTGTAGGGGCCTCTATACAACCCATATTAGGCCACATTGTACAAAAAAGCAAAAAAATATAAAATAACATGCTTTCCATGCATGTTGCCCATGGAGCAACACCCAACAAGTAATGCCTCAACGCCTCCGCCAAGAGACAACTCACAGACTGTAGTGGCTTGTAGAGTCATCGAAAACAACCATCAACCTCGTCACTAACTCACCACTTCGTCGATGGTGGGTGGGCATGAGATTTTTTAAAACCTTGCATGTGGCCTATGGTCTTATGGGCGACCAATTCCCAGCCCCCAAGGGGCTTATTTTTCCTTTGATGCCCTAATTGTTGCACATACGATTGTCGTTGCACCAAAATATTGACCTATCAATGCTTGATACAACTGCCAAAGTTAATGAATCCATGAGAGGCAATTAATCCATGTCACGAACTTGAGCGTTGTGTTGCATAGCACAAGGAGACCAAGGGAACACACCTTGCAACAATCCCCCCAGTGCAAGTGAGGGGTTCAAACCCATGACCTAGGCTTTGATACCAATTGTTGCATAGACGGTTGTCATTGCACCAAAAGATCGACCTGTCAATGCTCAATACAACCACCAAAGTTAATGAATCCACGAGAGGCAATTAAGCCATGTCACAAACCTGAGCACTACATTGCACAATACAAGGAGGCCAAGGGTGCACACCTTGCAACACTAATTGGGATTTTTTTCTATGGCGCATAACTTTTCAAGTTAGGGTATCAAATTTTGGTGAATGAGATATCATTGGGAAGCTAGTTCTGTGTACTTTCCAGTGGTGTGGGTCTCATTACCATATTTTTTTGTTGGTACATTTTATCGCTTGTCAAAGTTAGATGTTATGTTTTCAATCCCAAGCTCATAAATTTTGATTAATTTCTCTTCTTTTCACAGTTGTAGTAGCATTGGAAAGGTTTTTTAGAGCTCTTCACATCCATCTATGCAATTTTTCTAGATTTTTCTCCAAGTACATTTTATCTAGTTTTTTTGTGTTTTCATATTCTGGTGAATTACTTAGATGTTTTAGCTCTTGGAAAATTTTATGTTTGCATAGGATGACTTGTTTTAGGTTGTTCTACATGTATTTCTATTTTTCTATCCTATTTGGGCATTTGAGCATCTTTTGCATGCAAATTCTCTTTTGGTTATTTCACACATCCTATTGTGCCTTTTGTACTTGCACTATGATGTAAAGTGTCATGGGTGGGTTGTGAGTGTCTTTATTTTTCCATCACACCTTTGTTAAGTGAGTGTTCATTTCATGAGAACATCAAATCCCAGTGATTCTTGCCTCATGCACATGTGCCTTGTTTGCACACCCTTTTTATTTGTAGGTACTTTCATGTGCACGTTTAGATTTTCTTTGTTCTTCTAAATGCACTTCTTGGTGACATAGTTTTTGTTGAACTTTCTTGGCTCCCCCTTTTCGTATTATGGGGGGTTTCTACTGTTGGTGTTGATGCTTCCTTGTTTCACTTTTGGAGTGATCTATATATCTATTTCTTGTTTCTATGTACTAGGTGGATGCAACAACTGGTTACTCATGCATTTTGGTTAGATGGAGCATTTACCATATGGACACTCTTGCATTCCTATTTTAATTTGGAGGAAACCTTCTATTATCTCTTCATCTTTGTTCTTCAGATTATTGGTATCTATGATATTTGTATCTTTGAGTTACAAATGTTTTCCTTTGTTTTTTATTTGATTTGAGTAGTGTTGTTGGGGGCACTCATACAAATTCTTGTCTTCTTGATCCTAATCATCATCTATTTCATAAGAGGTTCTTTATTTTAGTACAATAGCAGTCATCATTTGACAATAGTCTACAACTTCTTCATGCTTGTGCAATGTTCTCCATGTTCCTATTCTTTTTGATACACTGTTTTAGAGGCTTCTTAGTCCTTCATTTGCCTTTTGCTCTTTTGGAGAGGAGTTTTTCCCATGGGATTTTCTCTTTTTTCTCTAGTTGTGAGAGATTATATTGTTTGTACATTGGTACCTCATCATGCCTTATTTTTCAAGACCCATCATATGCATTCTTTGATTTTTATGTATTGGTTTTTTAAGTTTTTTAGCTACTTCCTAAATTCATCTTAAGGGGGTGTTAGATAATCACATGCATTAGCTAATGATTATTTTTTATGACTTAATCTAAATTTAGGAATGTGTTTTTCTATTAACTAAAGTGGGCTATTATTAGATCATTTTGTCTCATCACATAAGATGACAACACTTGTCAAGATCTAAACCCTTTATCATTTAGGATTACTCCCATAAAGAACCCACCCTCATTGTATTATCTCTTGATCTCCATGAAGACTCTTGAGGTTCATTCCTATAAGTATTTTATTGTTGAGGATATCTCAAATAATTATTTGTAACTCTCTTTTCGTGGAAGTTGTTTTTGTTTGTTGTTTGATCTTACGTCTCATTTTTAATCACAATTCTAACATGGAGAAGAAGAAACAATCGCTTGTTTTTTAGCTATTATGATGATATGAAGGCCTAAAAGTTTGATATCATTACTTGAGATGTCTTGTTTCAATAAGATGTCAAATTTGATGAGTATTTCACACATATGGATACATCATCACCTACTTCTCCCCCACTTATTACTCCATCTTTTGATGAATAATTTATTGTTGAGTGTGATGATGATGATGATCCTACTTCACCAAATTCTATTGTATACACTTTCCCTCATTGGTCCTAGACTACTCTTGAGGAGCTTGGACCTTTGGTTGGTAACCCCACTAACTATTGTTCCACTCATAAACATAAAATTGGTTTCAATATTTTGAGTCGTGCTATTTTAAATGACCCTCATGAATTTAGTTTTTATATCTATCAAGAATTCTAAAGTGGGAAAAAGCTATGTCAAAGGTGTCTTTTTTTTAATGAATAATCATATATGGGATCTTATGCCTCTTCCTATGGGAAGAAAATTGGTTAATTTAAAGTAGGTTTATGTAGAGGAGGAAATTCACCACCCTCAAGATGATGAGATCTCAAGGGGAAACTATTCTTTCCCCTGCCTCAGTTGACACAACTCAAGTGAATTGGGATTAGAGAAATGTGAGTTTTAATAGAATACAAAAATTATTTAGAACTTTTAGATATCAAGACCAAAAGAGTAGGGTATAAAGGTCTTTTGGACCCCTTATGAAATGTATACAACAAGTGGGAGAATATTAGGAAAAGGTGTGCTATCCACCTTGCATAATTTTTCAATATAATATCTTATTGTTTGTGGCGCACCTAGGGGATCTAGGGACACACACATCACATGGGTAAGCATTGTTGGAGCCACTTTATGTGTTGTATGTAACATTGTGATAAATATTTAGTGTGGGGTTGCACATTGGGGGAATATTTAATATTGGGAAAACTTAGTTACCAAAAATTAAATGTGGGGGTTAATGGTTTTGTAAGTTCATGGTATTAGTCACATGGTTTATGTAATACCACTTGGTTGTTTTGTGTGAGCTTATGTCTATAAAAGCAAGCACATTCGTAGTTGTCTAAGGATGGCTAATTGATCATTTTGACCAAGGGGTTGAGAGTATCTTTTGTTGGAATTTGTGAGGTTTAAAGCATGGAATGGGATGTGTAGTTACATGCTTGTACACATGGAGTGTTTGTAGAGGGTTTGATGTTTTAAAGGTGTTCATGGAGAACTCTGAAGATGTATTGTAATATTTATTGTTGAATAATACACGAGTTATGGAACCTTTTGGAGGCTAGGTTTTTCCCTCTTGAGGGTTTTTCTAGGGCATATCTTGTGCCATCTTTGATAGTATGTTATCTATTCTTTTGCATATGTATTCTAAATACTTGTTTGTATAGAATTCTGTATTTGGGTTATGTGGAAATTATCTTGGGTGGATGCATATTTCCTTTCATCATGAAAGAGGAATGGGTGATCCCACAATACTAGTTTACAATTTTTGGCCAAACTAGACACTAAATTGATTTTTTCTAACTAAATCTCCACTTTTGGGCACCTATAGTGGCTAAACCGTGAGGAATTTAAAGATGATGCAAACTAGTGATCTGTGAAATTTTGTTTGTAGATTCTAAATATTTTTTTTCAAAATTTTTGGAATCAAATTACACTTCTTTTTCCATCTCCTTTGAAAACTAGTTTTCTTCAGTAAACACCATTTTTAAGGAGTGATGCTCACCATATACAACATAAATTTTTTTCTATGAAGGATAAAATTCTATTTTTTTCAAATTTAGATTTGTAACTATGATATCTAGTGCTTTCATTTGGTTTCATAGTGTTTTATTGAATATTTTTTCCTTAATCAAGTTTCAAAGTCAAACCAATTACAATTTAGACATAGGCAGACCATATACAACATAACCTTTTTTTTATGTATCGAAATTCAATTTTTTTGATAATCTGCTATTTTCCACATGTGCAAAATAGAGAGCTTGATTTTTGGTGAAAAACCTACATTCACAAGAAATAAAAAATAAATATAATAATCAAATTAAATTTATTTAAAATTATACTTTTTGGGAAGCTTATAATAAGGACTACATACTCACAAAAAAATAAAATTTAAATGAATTCATTTGATCCCCCAAAAGATAAATCAAAAGTGGTTTTTTATCAGCATTTTGATGGGTGTAAAGAAGACTCCACTATAGGTATGGTTTAAAACTAGCGGCGTTCTATCCAAGGGGGTTTGATCTAAGGTGGTTTAACCAAACCATTTTCAATTGGACTCTTTTAAATGGAACTTTTCAAGGCTTAAATCATTATATTTTCTAAAAATATATGATTTCGACAAAAATCAGGATCTCCAAGAAAGTGTAAACCAGTATTGTGGGATCACCCGAATTTGGAGTATCAAAAGAACAATAAATATTCAATTTTACAATACTTACAATAGAAAAATAACATAGCACCAAAATTGAAACCCAAACCACACCAAAAAATGCTTGAAGCTTGCAATAAAAATCACCAATAATGAAAATCAAGTCCAATGCAATTTGTGGAAGAGATTACCCCTTTGAACCAAAGGGATTTCATCCTTTGATCCTAAAATAATAGGGTTTTCCTCCACTAATTATAATCTCATATGGGTTTTTGTCCATATAAGAAATTGTATGAACACTAGTGCTTAGACCAATTCAGTAGAGTTTTTATACGAAAAAAATGAGATGATCAACATAATGAAAATATAGCCATATGTAGATAACCCACATAAAAATTGATTCCAAAAAAGCCAATCCTCATTCATGGGAAATAAAAAAGTATTAATTTCCTTCATTTGTACTCCATAATTGTGGGTTAAAAATAGTCTAGAAGTCCTTATTTTAATTTTTTTATAATGACATTTCTCCTATGACATAGAATCAACTTAAATTACTTGTGACAATTTAGAAATGGCCTCATGAGAATCCCAAAAACCCCCTTGGGATAAAATTACAAATATTTAATGGATTTATCTCTAAAAAAATAAATTATTGTAAGACCAAAATAATATTGAATAAAACATTTCTAAACTACTTTCCTTAGCTCATTGAAAATATTGGAATGAGTTGAAAGGTCCCCCAATAGGAATTTAATTTGAAATGGGACATTGCAACCTACCACCATGTATTTGTTAGCCACTTGAGTCTAACTATTTCCCCACACTGAGACATCTTTGTAGATGCAAACTTGTCCCCTTCCTTCCAAAAATTAAAAAAAATAAAATCTATCAACTAATCCCATTCATCATATTGCCTTGAGTTGAGTAAACACACATTGGGTGCAATTCAATACTATGTGTTGGCATGTTTAAAAAAACTTATTACATTCATTATAATCATCTCTAAATAACTTAAGGATTGTTGATTCATTGCAAGAAATTATTAGTGACAAATTTCAATTTGGTGCAATAAAGGAGAAAAAAATCTAAGGGTTGATCTATTTAAGAACTTAATTTCTTGCAATGAATCAACAATCCTTAAGTTATTTCTAAATAACATCAAATCTCTATATATTAGGAAGAGTATAACGTGGTGTGGACAAAACATTGATTTCAAAATAATCATTTTTTTTTCTAAAAACTATTTTCTTACTATAGATGGTGTTATAATTTTTCTATTATAAATACATCATACACTCACTCAAGTTTGGTTTAAATACGTATTTCCAACACTCTTAATACATCCTCAAATAGTGTGAGAGTGCTCCTTGCACTATGACATGAGTCTCACTTGATGATAACATGCCCAATGTTTTGCCAATTGATTTTACCTAAGTTTAACCAATATGTGAATAGTTTAAGTTCACCAACACATATAAATAAAAAATTTCCAATTCAACAACAAAGATGCATATTCAAAATTTAATCCCATTTCAAATTTCCATTACATTTCAATAACATATCTATGCATATTTGAAATAATCCCATTTCAAATTTCTATTGCATTAATACTTGGTAACATTAGATAATCCCATGTAATGGTTTCATTTTATTCAAATAACATTACATAATCCCATGTAATGATTCAAATATGTATAGTATTACATAATCCCATGTAACGATTTCATTTACAAATAACATTACATTTAATCCCATGTAATGAATACTTTTTTCATAAAAAGGATCAAGGTTACATAGGTCTAGCTTTCAAGAGCTCAATGAAACAAATAACAAATGGTCTAGATGTCCCTTCCTGGGCATACATCCTCAAATCTTGGTTGTTGACTGCATGAGGAGAAGTATCACCCAAGTGTTTTTCCTCCAACCACAAAATTATTACGGTCCCTTGCACATCTACCAAACTGGTAAGATGGACCTCCCTTCAAAGAAGAGATTGGTTAGGTAACCCTCATAATAATGCCTATCTGAGCATGGCATTGTGTCCTACATAACTAGTGTTTTCATACCATGGGCTCCTACCTACATGCGTGGCATTCCTAGCCTAGTTATGCAATCTTGGTTGACAATGGATTGGCAAGTGTACACATTGGCAACTTACACTTACTCTAGCCAAAGATTTCATATATATATATATATATATATAGAACTCACTTCCTATGAAGTGGTGTCTCATTTTTATGGGATGGAAATCGTGTGTTCACCCACCCTCTTGCTTGATTTGGTAAATAACATGACCATTATAACTATTGACAAGATTATTCCATGTACCTCATAACATGATTCCATCCCAAAAGGGCAATGCACATTTAAGTGATCTAATTGACCATCTAGGTTATTCCCAACCTTGGTTTATCCTGATCTCAGGAACAAAACCTTATTCTAACATCATAAATTGATAATAACACTTCTAGATACCATTTCTTTTACCAAGTTTATAATACATACAATCATACAATTGGCTCATGATATTCTAGGTAATATGGTAATACCCTCAAGCTATCACTATTTTACTATTACCATCAAATGTTACAAACATGCATGTCAAACAAATGTTATTTCTCTCTTCAACATGCTCTTTTGTTGGGTTGCCAATTCTTAAGTCCTCTTCTATAATACTGTGAATAGGTATAGACTCTTGGTCAAGTATAAGATAATAACATAATCAATCTATATCATTAATACATTTTTCAACCCTATTGTTGAATATCAATATAAGCATATTCAAGTGTATTCCCTAACGCTAGAGAATAGGCTATTCTCCTATCTTCAAGGGTTATAAAATATTGAGAACATTAGTTCTCCACCCATGGTTAAACTACCAACATGGTTTTCATAACATCATGACCTATATCAATGATGACATATCTTTCATGATATCATTCTCGTTACATTACTAACATCATATTTCATGCAAACATATATGTAGCATGCAATCATCTTGGTATTTTATACATATACCTTCTAGATAGTTTAATATAACTATGTCATACAATCATGACATTCATAGTAATTATATATAGGTATTATACTAGTATGATAATCACAACAACTTATAACCAATCTAGCTATATGCTTCAACTTGCTTAACAACTATAGTAAACAGCTATAACTTGCTCAAGAACTTGCATTCACGTAATAAAACATGGATTCTGAAATAGAAAGAATAATGGTTAAGAAAGACTAGCATCCTTGGAAATTAGCTTCCAATAGCGAATTGGCTTTCAAAACTCAATACCAAAGCTCTGCTTGCTACTCTTTCTACTTCCAGCTTATCCACAATTCTAGACTCTACTTCCAAACTCTTAGATATTACAAGAAAAAGACTCTAAATCTCTCAATGAAAACTCTCTCTCACTCCTCTCAACAACACTCAAAAACTTAGCTTATGCACAATGGAAACCTACACCAAGATGGATGAAAATAAAACATGTATGAATGAGTGAATGAATACCAAAATCCAAACAATTGCCTTCTATATATACAAAATGTTGAGAAGCTTAATGCTACACTTTAGTTATCAAATCTACCACCTTTTCCATTTAAATGCCACCTCTAAGACTACAAATACAAAACTAAAACCAACTTCTATTCCTAATGGGTCGACTATGCAAGTTAAAGTGCAATGTGGTTGTTCAAATGATCAAAATACATACACATATATAGTCCCAACAACTTCATTCTCTTTTCCTTGGCCGAGTCGCCTTCATAAACTGCAACAATAGCTCTTTTACTTAGTCAAACTCATAAATGGTTTCCTCTAGATTACTATCTCCTATCGTGGCTTTCAGTTGCTTGCCACAACAAATCAAACTCTTCTATCTTCAGGCAGCTTGTGGCTTGACCAAGTCATACGCCTCAAATATTCTATTCATGGATTTTAACATCTTTATTTTATATTTGCATTTTACCTTTTAACATGGTGCTGCTTTTTGTATTTAAATGCTATAAAAAACATTTCCACGCACCCCATATTATGTGTGTAATGTAAACTAATAACTCTATTCACATATATGATTATATATGTGTGGTATTCATCTTACGCTATGTTTGAGTTATTCGCTTAATATAAGCGTTGCCTTATTCACTTTCCACTTTATTTGCTCCAACCTTCTAAGACTCTACATCTTCCCCCTATGCGTGGCTTTTGCTACTATTCATTTGAAATTAAGACAATTATAATCCCCCTTTCATCGTGGCAGTTTTTTAATGAAATAATTACATTTAAATATGCATATTATATATATATATCCATTTAGTCATGATAATTTATACATATATTAATTTAGATACATATGTTATTATATAGATATTATTGCCTATTGACCGTCTTTCAAAAAAAAAAAAAAATATATATATATATATATATATATACGATTTTATATTAAGACAATAATATATATTTTAATATACATTTGTATATAATCATTAAATAATGTATATATATTAATATATAAATTCAAATAATAATATGTAACCATATATATATATATGTTTTATATGCCCCTTCTAATTATCAACTTTACGTATATATTATTATACATATATATGCCCTTCTATATATGTATTTTAAAGTATTAATATATATATCAATACATTTATATACGATATATACAAACAAGTACTACTTAGTTTCAGACACTAGTACTACTTTTTGTAGCAAACCCCTAGGCGAATTCCCCGTTTACATCACCCTTACCTTAGAAAAATGAACTTCGATGATGTAATTTCCACATTCGCCACCTTTCCCCGTCTACCCAACAACTCGTTTTCATGTCAATGGAGGAATTTTTTCAAGGACACGCGTGCGTCACGCAGATGTCCTGATAGGATTCCTGCCTCTAGAATTTGTAGAGGCGTTACATTTCTCCATTGGATGCAAACTGTAACGCTTCCTGCTCACTTGACCAACACAAAACAACTCTTTTGCCTCCTTTCCATTCAAATTGCTTAATTCTTCATTCTATCCAACTTTTTCACTCTCTTGTTTCTTGACAAAATTCTTGATGCTCCATTGATCAACTACACACTTTCAAGCTTCACCATCACTTTATAGTAGTTGCAAGTTGTTGGTTTCTTGGCTCCTCCACTCTGTTTGTTGCGACAGTGCTATTGTTGGAGAACTTGGAAGCTCACTACTTCCTCTACTTGCCTTGAGAGCACGTAGCTGTGAATGTGATATCTTTCAATGTCCATTATTTTGCATCATCGTATTTATGTAGTAGCATATTGTTGTTTGTGTTATTGCTTGGAACTTCTACTTCCATACATTTCTTTATCATTTTCTACACTCATTGCTATCTAGCTGTCCATAGAGGTGGAAACACCAAAGCGTGGGAATTGACTAAGGCAGTCCTCTAAAAACAACCCCAACATTTTTCTTGGTCTTGTGTGTGTAGGTGTTCTCGTGTGGAGCTCTTTGAAGATTCAACTCTCAGGTAGAAAGGTCTGTTTTTATCGTCTCTTCATCGATTCAAGCATAGTTTAGTTAAAGTATTCTTCTTTTTATACTTCATTTTTGTACTTTTTCTATATTTTGGTATAGCATAAAACTTTACCCGTTAGATTGTTAGTTGCTTTTCTAATGTTTTTTTCTGTTTCTTAGACTATCTATCTGTATGAAAGCCACCGCACCACTGAGACACTAGTGCGCTGCGCTAAAGTCTATATCCTACGTTGCCCTCCTTAGGCAGTGAGTTATTTGGGCAACAAATTGAACTATTAAAATCAGCTCGTCTAACCCTTTGAAACATTTGAGTTAGCAAAACGATAGAAGCAACTAGATTGGTATTCCTTTTTAACCTTAACAACTTAACCTTTTTGAATCACTTAGCAAGCTTGAGGTAGATCAGGGAAACCTATTACTTAGGAATCTCCCTTGACTTGGAGTCCTGGGGCAGCCAGTCCCCCTCCTCTACATTTTGGTGAACTTGACATGAACATCGTGGTGTCCATATATGTGTGTTAAGATTCCTTCTCTCGCGTCTTGTGTGGGTTGCAGACTTGCATATCGTGAAGCTTTATGAGATTTACAACTCAATCTACAACCTCCAGGTACATTGTTAGAAGAAGCGTACGACACCTTGAAATGGATTTCTTGAAGGTCACTACTGGTCTCACCTCCTAGGAGATGGTTTTTGGGGTAGAGGCGAGTTTCTTTGGGGATACCCCTTGTGTCCCTACTCCTCCCGTTTCTCCTATGGACCCACTTGTAAACGAGGATGATGCTTGTGTTATTCTTGTAGAGAACCTTATTTCTCTAGATAGGATGCTCTTGGATCTCGCAAATCATTTGGGAAAAGAACAAAACATGGTTAGGGCTGCTAGGCTTGTTAATGAAATGAGATATATATGTTAGACAAGGATCAGGTAGGTTCAGAATTTCTCTGAGGCCTTACCGACATAGTGGAAGCACATGCCCCTTCATACAACTCTAGATTGGGTGTTACCCGAGGTTCTGGACTCAAGACCTTTGGAAGGAAAATAGGAGTCTCGATGTCCATGACGTCAGTATGCATGACCGAGACATGCCCTTCCGTCAATACCACCCCCGTGCTTGAGGCACCTCCAACCATCAAAGTAAATAGGGTCCCTTTGGGATTCAATGTCATCCCTCCTAATGTTCGTGGTGGTAACCCTAGGGGTAATATTACCTTTGGTGGTGGGAACCTTGGAGAAATGGGGGCTAGTGGTTCCAACAGTTCTGATGGCTCTGGTGGTGGTTCTAGTGGCAGTTCCACTGGTCCTATTTCATCATTTGATCCTATTTTGAAGGATTTGCTACAAAACATGGGCCAGATGCAAAATGAATTGGTGAACTTGTCCCAGGCCACCTCCCAGTCAATTTTCCAGCCTTTCTTTTGTCACAGTCCTTTATCAATAGCAATTATAAACACTCTTATCCCCTAGGGGATGGAGATTTCAAATGAGAAGTATGGTGGTAAGGGAGATCTACAAACATACGTGTTAACATTCAATGCCACATGTACAAATTTCTTCCACCATGATGCCTTAATGGCCAAGTTGTTTCCAAGGTCTCTCAAGGATACAACCCTAGAATGGTACTATTCCCTGCCCGATAGCTCCATATTTTTGTTTGATCAGCTTGTGAATGAATTTCTTCAACAATTTTAGGTGAACATTAGGTCGAAGATGGCATTTTCGGACCCCATCTAGTGTAAGCAGGGAGAGAATGAGAAGATAACTAATTTCATTGTTTGGTATCAAGCGTTGTTTTCATATATCTCTTATCCTTTGCCCGATTCGGATGTGCAAAAGGTTTTCATCAGCAACCTATAGAGGTCTTGGTAGGAGAAGTTTGCTTTGATGAAATACCCTTCTTTTACATATCTATGTGTCGCATTGTAGGAGTACCAACAAATGATTCCCCAGTTTAGGGGGTCTTCCTCGTGCTCCTGTCTCGAGGATAGGTCTATTGTGTCAATTTTTGGTAAGGGTAAATCTTTTTGCGAATGTAGTTGCATCTAGCAACAAAGGCCTCAAACACAATAGGAAATTCACAAAGTTATCAGAATTGTACTCCTCTATTCTTAAGAAATTATTGAAAGATAAAGTGATAACCTTGCCAAATCCTTGACCCCTTAATAAACCTTACCTCGACTGGTACAAAGAGAACACATTCTGCTAGTACCATCGAATCCACATACACAATACTAAAAGATGCATGTGCCTATGCCACGAGATATAGGATTGCATCAATGATGGTATTATCCGCCTTGATGGGAAGAAAAAGAATGTGAACAAGTCTATGGCAAAGGCTAACAATGAGTTGCAAATCTACATGAAACCCTTCCCATCTCACTCTGCAAACCTAATTGTTGAACCTCTTGGCTCTGCTTCTCTTGAGTTCTTGAAGTATGTAAACGTGGTTTCATTTACATGTATTCCTCCCACTTAGCCTACAAATGGATCACTAGATATAGCTTTCATGTCGCAAGACCTACCTATGAATAAGGAGCCTTGCCTCTTGTACATTCTTGTTTGCATCAATGTGAACATCATAATTGGTGTTCTAGTTGACGTCGTGAGTCATGTGAACGTTATAATGGAGGAGACTCTTCTAATAATTTTTCTACATAGGGAGGAATATGGGAAGTCAAAAACCACAATACATTCACACGGTGGAATCTCAGTCCCTCCAATTGGTTCCATCACTCTCTCAATCTTGGTTGTACCCAGAAGTGTAAATGCTCCTTTTGATATCATCTCGGAGTCAGACTTGTTTAGGGTGAAACTAGGCACCCCATGGCTAGTTTCCATGAATGCGGTCACTTTGGTGATTCATAAGTGTTTAAAGTTTTCTCATGAGGGATTTATGCACATTGTGCATGACACCAGATATAAACCTTTGGTGTAGTGTGGGGGTTACTCATTAGATCACTTTTGGCCTACCCTAGTCGGTCTTCTTCCTCTAAGGATGGACTTGTTGTACCACACCTATGTCAAATATAAGATTGGGAACACAATGTCGAAGGTGACCTACCCTATCTCCCCTATGCCATTTTAGTTAAAGGTTCTATGATTGTGTAGTAACAAGCTACCTCCTCCTCTCAACAAAAGGGGAAGGGGAAGCTTTCTCATGCTTGAGAGCCTTCCTCTTCTTCTACTTTTTCATCTAATTTTTCCTCCCACCCTACTGTGGCATCTTTGGCCTTTTCTCCCATACCTCGCATGGGGAGTTCGATGGTACCCGCTTGGCGGAAGGCCAATTGTCAAGAATTTGAACTTCCTATCTTGCCGAGGGTGTCATGACCCATTGTCTATGGTAAGGGGAAGGGCCTTCATGGAGTTTCCCCTATGTGTTGGCATCCACAACCTCCTAATGCTCCTGCCCCCAAGCAGTGAATGGGAAGAGGCTCATTGCTGAGGCACCTGCGTTTGCTTCTCCACCTACCGTTGTTTCCACCCCTACACTTCTTGCTCTTGATTCCATTCAAAAGGTTTCCTTTCCACCAGAAATAGTTGTGGAGGACACACCTATGGAAGAATAGGAGCTTCATGTTCTTTCTCAAGTAGTGACTTTTGGTTCTTGAATCCGACGGAATTGGCTTATGCGTGAGTTGAGCGTCAAAGAAAAGCTTTGGCTATTGAACAAGTTTCCTTGCAAAAGGAAGAAGGGGAGCCAACAACTCCTATTTTGACATTTCTTGCTATGCCTCCCTCTTTTACTCCTTCCGTTTTAGTTCCCTTCACCTTGGTTTTGTTTCCGGATCCCCCGCGAACATTGATGACCCTCACCCCAAAAGGGTGTAGGTGTTCATTACTCCCTTAGTAGCCCCCTCTTTTGATGTCCCTTCTAGACATGCCTCCATTTTCTTGGCCCGTGGACATGTTGAACACCACAGTGGTGTGAGTTGTGGTTCTATCCTCTTCCTCCTCACCTTCCGCTTCTTTTGTGGGGATTCCACATCCTCTGCTGAAGTGTAAGTTAGAGGACAACCTCACTACCAGTGGGGGTCAGAAGACGTTATCACCTTCTTTAGAAGGGAATTCTTCTTTGGCTTACACCATCCTACTGACAGAGGCACCCCCAGTGCCACTTGAGTTTGTCATTGTCCCTTTTGATGAGGTTGATGGTGGATCTTGGGCGCCTCTTTCATCTCCCACTCAATTAACACATGACACTCTTGTTAAGTGCATGTTTAACTTGGTAGATGATGTCCCGACTCTATCAATGATCTTTGTGAGGTCAATGAATTTTACCTCATAGGAGTTGAGCAAAGGAGACCTTGAGGGGCTTTCTTCCTTAGCTCTTGTCATAGGAGAGTCGAAGGGTGCTTCTCTTGCTAGCCCACCTTTGCAGGCTCATCCACCTTCCCCATATAATGATCTAGATTGGGAGAACGATGACCTCTTGGTTAATGAGGACTATGGGAGTACCTCTTCTTTATCTATAGATTAGATTTGTGTGTGTGTGTGTTGTGTTTCCCCCATGCTTGTTTTTATGTGTTCTTGGAGGACCCTTGTCACCCTTGTAGGTGCTTGGATACATGAGTGAGATTGTGTCGTAAACTTCCTCTATATGGTTCATCATTCTTCTATATGTTGTAACTTGATTTTTGACAATGGGGATGATGCAAAGTGTTGGGGGCATTTAGGACTTCCTTCCATGTTGACCCAATTTTTTTATTTTCATTTTGTCTTCATGTGCTCTTCTTTAGATCTAGGAACTTTGGGGATTGATGACAATTCATATGTATGCTATATTATATCTATCTATTTATATTTATGGATAGTTCTAACCCCAAATTCCCAGATCCCCCTGTCTCTTGATTTCCCCATCTCTGCTTGTTCCTTGTTTTCTTTGTTTTTGCTTGCTTCTCTTTTCACTTGTTTGTGATGTTGTGGTGCTTATGTGTTGTACTTCGCATGCGTGACAACATTTCCATGTTTACATTTCGCTATGTCTTGTGGGCCACAACATCACTATCTCTTCTTCCTTTCCTTAGGATGCCACATGATCCTTTGAATCACACACACCATCCTAAGGGGGGCTACCATTTCTCCAATTTTCAATAGGGTGCATTCGGTGGCCAACAAATCCCTTATTGAAAATTTTGCATCTTTTTCAAAAATCTCATCCTTCAACAAGGATCCCCTTAGCAAGATTTTCCTTCAAAAATAAATTTGTAGCAAAAAGAATAAAAAAATTACCTTCAAGAAGGCCATTCTTTTTATCGGATTCCTTTACGAAAGAGATATTTCAAAAGGATTCCTTAATGACAGGATCATTTATGAAAAATGTCGTGCTTTTCAAATGGAGCATCCCTCTACATGGGCCCCTTGTTATCTTGAAGGGTTCCTGAGGGATCCCTTTGAAAACTCTTCCTTCAAATTATTTGTTTTGATATATGATTGTTTGTCTGCATGAATTTTTCCTACCTAACATGTTTTATCTACAGCTCAACATGTTGCCTTGCAGGACCAAGCACTTGTGAAGCCACTTTCACAATCAAGCTTGGAGGACTAAGCACCTGTAAGGACCAATCATACTTTGCAGAGCCTTTCATTTCTAACCCCTAGGACCGAGAACTTGTGGTGTCTCCTTTGTAGGATCGAGCACTTGTAAAGCGCTTTCTTTCTGCAAGACCGAGCACTTGTAGGACCTTTGTTCACCTTCTGCAGGACCGAGCACTCATGGATCCAATTCTATAGGATCGAGCACCTGCAGAGCTTTTGTTCACCTTCCATATGACTAAGTACCAGTGGAGCCACCTTTCTCTCTTGCATGTTTGAGCATGTCAGATCATGGTATTCTTCCTTGATGATTTAGGTATATGCTCTTTAGCTTTTTCTCTACTTTACCTCACATTCATTGATGCGTATGCTCACTAAAGTGGGGGAAAAATGTAATGGAGCGAATTTGCACCCCTAGGAAAATTCCTTGTTTACATCACCTTACTTTAATAAAATGAAACCCGATGATGCAATTTCCACATCTACCACCTTTCGCTATCCACTTGGCAACTCATTTTTGTGTCGGTGGAGGAATTTTTTTAGGGACACATGCACACCATGCGAACATCCATGCGCCGCATTGCCATCTTGACAGGATTTGCCTTTGGAATCCACAAAGGCATTATGTTTCTCCATTAGATGCGAATCATAATGCTTCCTACTCCCTTGACCAACACAAAATGACTTTTTTGCCTCCTTCTTTCCATTCAAATTGCCTAATGCTTCATTCTATTCAACTTCTTCACTCTCTCTTGCTCCTTGACAAAATTCTTGATGCTCCATTAATCAACTACACAGTTTCTAGCTTCACCATCACTTCATTATAGTTGCAAGCTATTGGTTTCTTGGCTCCTCCACTCCGTTTGTTGCGACAACATTGTTATTGGAGGACTTGCAAGCTCCCTCCTTCCTCTACTTGCCTTGAGAGCACATAGTTGTGAAGGTGATATCTTTCATTGTCCATTATTTTTGCATCATCGTATTTATGTAGTAGCATATTGTTGTTTGTGTTATTGCTTGGAACTTCTACTTCCATACATTTTTTTTTTATCATTTTCTATAGTTGTTGCTATCTAGTTGTTCGTGGAGGTCGAAACACCAAAGTGGGGGACTGACTGAGGCAATCCTCTAAAAATAGCCCCAAATTTTTCCTTGGTCTTGTGTGTGTAGGTATTCTCTTGTGGAGCTCTTTGAAGATTCAACTCTCAGGTAGAAATGTTTGTTTTTATCATCTACTCTTCGTAAATTCAAACATAGTTTAGTTAAAGTATTCTTCTTGCTGTACTTCATTTCTATACTTTTTCTATATTATGGTATAGCATAAAACTTTACCCATTAGATTGTTAGTTGCTTTTCTAGTGTTTTGGTATGTTTCTTAGACTCTTTGTTCGTATGGACACCAACGCACCACTAAGACACCAGTACATCATGATAGAGTTTGTATCCTTCACTGCTATCCTCAAGTCTAGTGAGCTATCTGGGTAGAAAATTGAACTTTCAAAATCAGCTCGTCTAACCCTTTGAAACATTCAAATTAGTAGAAGGATAACAACAACTAGATTTCTCTTCCTTTTCAACCTTAACAACTTAACCTTTTCAAATCACTTAGCAAGCTTGAGGTAGATTAGGGCAGCTTGTTGCTTAGGACTCTCCCATGACTTGGAGTCTTGGGGCAGTTGATCCCCCTCCTCTACACTTTTATACACACACATGTATATACCCGTGCCTTTATATACACTAATATTTTTACATTTGTGTTTGCACTCATGCATATACCTATATTTGCATACATAGTGATTGACATGTATAAGAGTTTCACCTTTTTATTCAATTTGATATAAATGATCAAGGTGGTTTTAATATGACCAAAACATAGTTTACCTATTGACCAAAAGCTTTCAACTTATGCTTACTTACCGATTCTCGAATTGACTCGACTCAACTTGACTAACTAGGTTGTGAGTATGTGGTAGCTCAAATAGGCACATTTAGGGGTTACCATACCAAGCTCCTCTCTTGAGTGATACTTCCCCTCTCTTACTGGAGAACTCAATTCTTTCTTGCATCCAACTTAGTTCATCACAAATGTAGTTAGCTGATCACATGAAAATATTATCCATCATATATCATTTGCATCATTATAGCATTGAAAACAATAACATCATGTAGTGCATATTTATGTATTTCATTCATCCATTGAACATAATAAACTTATGATTTTGTATTTAACATCATATTTACTCATCAATGTAAAAGTAAATTGGTAACTGAGAAATGAGGTGTAACAACACACATCACCACTAGATCCTCACTGATGGAGTCACTCTCATAGTTGAAACATTTCTCACTACATCCTTCTTAATGAAGAGGCGATACTTTATCTACATGTGGCAAGGTTTCTAGCCACATAAGAGTAATGCTAAAGTGGTTGTTATGAATCTACAACGAGTTTTAGTTTTGTTGGTTGTATCTAGAATCCAAACAATGACTATGAGGTCCCCAATACTCCTTCCAAGGAGCTTTCCAACTAATTGATTCTTGATAGGAGGATCATCCTCCTCCTTCTCTTGACAATATAATGTGTGCTTGTACATTTCTCATTTTAGTTCTTAACCTTTAGTTTAACATTTTATTGGTCGATATCTTAGTGGACCATGCATGCTAACCAAATACTTTTTATTGTATACATTCTATTATGCACTCTTCACTTTTTAATGTTAAATCTATGTGAAATAGTAAAATTTGTATGTCCACACCATTTCCCATATAGTTTTGCATCTATTTTGAGGAAATGTCTTAATACATGCACATAGTGAAAAGTGACACAATCTTGTATAAAGTTGGACTTATTCCCTTAGCCTTTTATCAATTCATAGATACATATCCTTATACACTTGGGTAAGTGCATGAAGACGAGGGACCAAAGGAGGGTCTTAAGTGGCCACTTTTTTTTGAAATCAAGAAAGATTGACCTTGGATGAAAAATTAAAGATAGTTACACTCAAAATTTTAAGATGCACCGAAAACACAAGTTGTAGCGCTCTGAATCTGCTTTCTAAACTACTAATGCTTTTTGAAAATGGTAGAGATTAAGGGGTTCAAAAAGAGGGGCCACACAAATTGGTCCTATTTTTTCAAAAAAACATAACATAACATTTGGTGTGGCCACCTTAAAATGTTAACTTCTTTTTAGTATTTCAAAAATCACTTTAGTGAGAAAGTAGCTAACAACATGTAGTTTATCCCTAATTTTTTTGCTAATTTTTTAGTAATTTTCAAAGTGGATAAATCTTGAAAAATATAAATTTGAGCATACTCCCCCCTAAATCTTTTGAAAATTGATTATTTTTTTTAATGTGTAGAATGGGGTCTAATTTCTAAAAATATAATTTATTTGAAATTTTGATGAATGGTTAGAAAATAAAGTGAAAAATACCAAACATTGGTTTTTGACAAAAAATGGATACACAAACAAAAGAAATTAATGATGAAAACCTTAACATACTTAAAATATAAAAAAATTACATGGTTAGATAGCTAAGAGAGATATTACATTACCATGGTGTTTTTTTTGACTTGACATTGAAACACGTACAAACCTGATGGGGAGCACACTCAAGACTATGTCAATTTTTTTACAATCTACAAAAACACGTCTTTGGACATTGGAAAGTCAATTCAAGGCTTTGGGTTAGAAGTTCAAGGCAAATCCAAGCCAAAGGCTTATAAATTTTTAAAGTACAAAAAAATGTGAGCATGTTATAATGTGCTTGTGTTATTTGAATGCTTTCACAAAACATGAGCGTATTATAACACGCTTGCATTTTGTTAAATCATTCACATAACTGAGTTATACCACAGTTGCATTGTCTTGCACTAATTTCTTTTCTCTTTCTTCTTTATGCGTTCACGTTTTGTGAAAGCATTCACATAACCCAAGCATGCTATAACAGGCTCATGTTATGTCTTGCACTATTTTTTTTCTCTTTCTTTTTTTATTTTTCTTTCTCTTTCTCCTTTTTGTTTAACAAAACTTTTTATGAAATACACATTTACTTTAAATTATATTTCATGTATATAGTTTTAGGATGTTTAAGAGTGGTTTTAAATCTCTAGGAGTTATAATACAAATTTTAGTTTTTGGAAGATTTTATAATTTTTCAGACTTAGTCAAATTTTAATAATATGTCAATCTCTCCAACCTTCCTCCTTCCCTCTCTCTTCTCGAGCTATCACCTCTCTCTTTCTCTCTCCCTTCCTCCATCCCTCCTTCCCTCTCTCTCTCCACTTCTCTCTATCCCACATCTCTCTCTCCATCCCCACTTCTCCCTCCCTCTCTCCCTCTTCCCCCCTCTCTCTCTTCCTCTCCCCTCTCTCTCTCCTTTTCTCTCTACTTCTATCTATCTCACCCCCTCTCTCTCTCCCTCCCTCCCTACTCATCCCCCCCTTCTCTCCTCCTCTCTCCTTTCCTCTCTTCTATCTATTTCACCTCTCTCTCACTCTCTCTCCCTCTCTCTCCTTCCCTATCTATTTCTCTCTCTATATCTCTCTCCATATCTACCTCTCCCTCTCACCTTCCACCCTCTCTCTCTTCCTCTCTCTCAATCTCCCCACCTTCCTCCTTCCACCTCTCTTTCCCTCTCTCTCTCCCCTTCCCTCTCTACTTATCTCTATCTCACCTCTCTCTCTCTCTCCATACCTCTCCCCCTATTTCTTTCTCACTCTCCTTCCCTCTATCTCTCTATCTCTCTCACCTCTCTCTCCTTCCCTCACTACTCTCTATCTCAACATTCTCTCTCTCTCTCTCTCTCTCTCCTTCCCTCACTACTCTCTATCTCAACATTCTCTCTCTCTCTCTCTCTCTCTCCTATCCATTTCACCTATCTCTCCCTCCCTACTTCTCCCTTCCTCCTCCTCCCCCTTCTCTCCTTCTCTTTCTAATTTTTTCTATCTCATCTCTCTCTCCCTCCCTATCTCTTTCTATCTCTCTCCTTCCCTATATACTAGAGAGAGGGAGGGAGAGGACAGATGGAGAGGAGAGAGAGAGGGAGAGAGAGGGGGGTAGTTCTTAATCTCAAGGGAGAGAAAGTCAGCTAAAGGGATGGAGATAGTGAGAGAGATCTAGAGCATAAGGGATAAATAATGAGTGAGATAGAGAGAGGGAGAAAGATGATACAACTTGTTGATTACTAAAATTAGACCTCCTGATTATTGAAATTTGACTAAGTGAAAATTTAAGATTTTCCTAAAACTAGAATTTACATTATAACTCATAGAAATCCGAAACCACTCTCAAACATCCTGAAACAATATACATGAAATATAACTTAAAGTATAAGAAAGTAAATGTCTATATGTAAATGTTCATTTCACATGTATATAGTTTCATTAGACAAGGAGAAAGAGGAAGAGAAAAAAAAGAAAGAGAAAATTTTCAATGCAAAACATAATGTGAGCACATTATAATACACTCACATTTTGTGAAATCACATAATGCAAGTGCATTATAACATGCTCATGTTTTGTGCCATCACATAACATGAACACATTATAACGCGCTTGTGTTATGGCTTGGTAATGACCAAGCCTAGGTTTAGTTACTACCAACCCATAACGTGAGTGCGTTTCATTATAACACACTCACGTTTTCTCTATTTTGGGACCAAAAAGTGGAGTGGCCACTTTTGGTCCCCCATCTTTTTGCACTTACCCACTTAGCATTACTCTATCATTTTACACACAATTCAATACATTCACCCTATTCACTTAATTATCACACTCACCCATGTACCTACTAGCATTTATCCATTAGTCACCTAGATTTGATTGTTTACCCACATTAAGACACTTCCATGAATGTAGATTTTTCCCCTTTTTAAATTTCAAAACTCAAATTTGGTAAACTAGCCCCATTCACCCTCTCATCTTGAGCCACCAAACACATGTTTTTTGTAATTTAATGTTATGAGCTATTATGCAAATATATTTATTACTTTCATTCTAAACATCTTTGAAGAATCATGTGCATACATTCTCTCTCTCTCTCTCTCACACACACACACACACACACACATCCCAGAGCATTGGAGCAACACATTTCAATTTGGTGCAATAAAAGAAGTAACAAATCTACATATCTAGGGTGCTTGTTTATTGTTTCAATCCTTGTTCATTTTTCAAGGGTTGATGTAGGATAACTTGTCTCCTATGACAAGTTGACAACCCTTAAGGTATTTTTAAATACCATCAAATCCCTCAATATTTATAAAAATAGAGAAAATTACTCCATCAAGTGAAGGTACATAACAAAATATCATTATGTGCAAGGATGAGTCCAAACTTAGTATGTAGATTCATGATTGCAACTTCATCTCATATTTGTCAACTTGTCCTCTAACATAATACAAATCCAACACAAACACTTAGGACATTTCATGAATTAAAAATCATTATTTCCAAATCAAACATTAGACAAATTACAAATATTCTTCGTTTAGTGACATTAATTCTTTAACCATTAAACTAAATTTCTCTATCTACTTGCTTACTTTCCTAAAATAACAAATACATACATTTAATTTATTGTGAACTTGTCCTCTAACATAATACAAATCCAACACAAACACTTAAAACATTTCATGAATTAAAAGCCATTATTTCTAAATCAAACATTACACAAATTACAAATATTTTTCATTTAACGACATTAATTCTTTAACCATTAAACTAAATTTCTCTATCTACTTGCTTGCTTACCTAAAATAACAAATACATACATTTAATTTATCATTTCCTATTACATTTAATTAACCTAAACTTATTATACTTAATTAATTACATTTATTTAAATTACCCAAAAAGATATAAGTACTTAGTACTCATGAGAGGGAAAATGATGGCAATTAGGCATCTAGTTCATGCCACTAGGGGAGAGGACCCAATAGTTGAGCATGTTTCAATAGTTGTGATAGTAGTTGTTAATATAATGCCCAATAATTGTGATAGTAGTTGTTTATATAATGCCAATAGTTGTGACTTGACTACCCATAATTAAACAAAATGTATTCTTTTGATCTAAAAAGTAACCAATCATGTGATGCCACATCAACGTTCAACTATCCATGATGTGAATGCACAAGTATTAGTAGCACTTTTTTTTTGGGCCTTTATAGACACCTTGACAAAAAGTATGCTGACGTAGCATCATATTTGATGATGTGGCCCTGAAACGAAAGTTATAAGCAGGGGACTTGCCAAGTAAGCTGCTGTAAAAAATTGGGAGTGATTTGAAATTTCCAGGTAGAATAATTAGAAGCGCAAAGTTAGGGTGCACAAACCACTGGGTCCTCTCCCCTAGCAACAATTTTGGCATTATAAACCCTTACAACGGGCTCTTGGTTGATTTTCGGGATTTCGTGTTTGATACTCTGCCTAATTGATATCATTTGTTCCTCTCACGATGAATAATTATGCCCGACCGGAGTAAAATGAAGTAGCAGACATCGTATGTATTTAAGCCACTATTACTATTGTGGGTACTCGAAGAATTGCCAAATATAAACCCCACTTCTAACACATTCCAAAATCCCTTCCTGGAGACCTCCTTAGACCCATATCTGCTCAGTATATCTCAGTACCAGAGGTATACACTTGCAAAAAAAACATCACTGGTCTAATAATTCTTCATTCTGCTTCCATTCAATCTTGTGTTTTTCGGGTCCCGATTTGGACAACATAAGAGAGTTTGCAGGCGATTTAAAATGGTATCTGTCTTCAATCCTTTCTTTCACACTTCATTCTGCAATTTTTCTATTATACTTATCATAAATCATCTCTGCATATATGCCTTTCATCTATATGCCAATCTTCCTTTGATTACGAAGCTGAAGCAATATAAATAATCTGTTTATCAACGTGAGGTCAATTGTTGGTGTTAATAATTTTGTATTTAGGTCCAAATTCCTGTGATTTTTTATATAGGTTTATAATCCAATATTTGCTAATGGTCTAAATCATTTATCTGGTTATGGGTCACGACCCTAATCTTTTATGTGCACATGGGATATGATCTAGATGATTTATGTGCATATTGATTTCGACCTAATTCATGTTTCTGCATTTTGGTGATGATCTAAACAATTTGTATATATATTGGTTATGGCTCAAATCATTTATCTGCCTATTGTTCATCAATAAAATATGTTGTATCTATATTGGTTTATGATTTCTAAGCTGTTGCCGATTGGGTTTATGATTTCTAAGCTGTTGCCGATTGGGCTTATGATTTTTAAGCTTTTGCCGCATTGGCGTTGATGATCTTAATCTGTTGTCTGGTTTTCAGGTGGTCTTGGCAGCTTCTATTATCACCAAGTCGGGGAAAGGTTTGCGTTATCTTTCTATTTATGTTGAGATCCCTTTTCAATGAATTTTTGGATTTTATATATGTGGTTATGTTGAATCACTGATTTTTATGGGTATGGCATTATTTGATTTTCTGGGATATGCAGCCTTGGTTTCCAGGCAGTTTGTTGATATGACAAGAATTAGGATTGAAGGGCTGCTAGCTGCCTTCCCTAAGTTGGTGGGAAGTGGGAAACAGCATACATATGTTGAAACAGAAAATGTTCGCTATGTATACCAGCCAATGGAGTCCTTGTATTTGTTGCTCATCACCACCAAGCAGAGCAATATCCTCGATGATCTAGACACCTTACGGTTGCTCTCCAAATTGGTATGTTAATTGTTTATATGGACACTTTTTTCAGAGAGGTAAACCCTTATTTTATTCATTATACCCATATTTGATTCATTACCCTAGTTTGTTTGTTCTGTTTGTGAAGCTGCTCCCTTGTTTCCGGCTGTTCTTGTGGACTGTCACTCCTTAGCATTTCCTAGCATTCATTTGACCTACTTTGGTCGTCTGTGGGAATGAATATAATTTCAATTTCAAGTTCATGTTTGCTGGACATGCCAGGATTGTGACATCATGTGAAACACAAATGATAGGCAAATGGAATGAATGTGAAGCTTAGTATGTGGTTTGATGGATCTTGTCAACAAATCCAGTTTAAACTTTACATTCACGGTGGCCATGGCATTTGTTTTCTTGTAAAATTTATCATATGTAGTCTCCTGAGTCCCTAATGCTTTGGAAACACATTTACCCACTTTGGTGATTTGCTTTTGTTCACTGGTATCACATTGAAAATTTCACCTCTACAGGATAAGCATATGCATATACCAGTGCCTTAGCCCAATGACTGTCTGATAATCTCGTGGAAGGAAATGTGAATGCGACAAGTTGATGCAGCTTTTTTTGATTCAGCTGTTTTGCTTGCATCAAGCAGTCCATTGGTGACAGTCAAAGCTTATATGGATTTTCATAATATGATGGCAAGATTTAGAAGGTTAGAACCTAACACGCTGTATGTCCTAATAAGGTCTACCTCAACCTTGAGTTCAATTTTCTATGTCAAACTGGAAATTAATTAATTTTTTTGGTCAATTATAAATGAATAAGAGTTCCATTTTTAGAATATCTCAATGAATTTGACATATTAACTGTGATCGTCTCAAAAGTTTTGACCACAATTTCTTAGTCAATTAACAAGGCATCGAACCAGATACCTATGAATTGAGGGCTAATCTAGTTCTTTAGGCATTTATCATGAGCTTCGCTGCTCCTGTTAAATGCTTGTGTCCCTGAAGAAACAATAGTGCTACTTTTGCAATCATGCATTGAATTTGGGGAGTGATGATGCCAATTATGTCAGGAACTTTGCTGACTGCATGTGCCTGTATTGGTTCTATTTTGGAGATATATGTTGTTCCAAAAAATTCATAGGATAAAAATTTCCTCTTCAATAATCATGCTTTTATTCCGTCAACTTGTCTTAGTTTCTGATATAAGGTTTTTTTATATTATGGCTTGGTTGCTTTAGGTTCCTGAGTACTCCCCTGGATTAGATGAAGAAGGAATCTGCAAAATGGCATTTGAGATAATCTTTGCTTTTGATGAAGCTATCTCACTTGGGCATAATGAGAATGTCACTATTGCACAAGTTAAGCAATACTGTGAGATGGAATCTCATGAGGAGCGACTTCACAAACTAATTATGCAAAGCAAAATAAATGAGACTAAGGATGTTATGAAGCGAAAAGCAAGTGAGATTGATAAGATCAAGGTACTGTACATATATTTTGTTTTCTTTGCGTACCAGGCAATGTTTAGGGATTGTCAAATGAAGGTTTCTTCCGTTCTCTTAGCATGTTGTTTATTATAATGCAGATTGAAAAGAATAGGTCTGAAAAAGGAGGCTTGAAGTCCTTACAATCATCAAGTGCATCATCCAGACTTGATGTTGGGTTTGGTGACATGAGCATTTCTAGTGGAGGTGGCTTTGGGAGCAACTCTAGTTTTGGTGCAAGTTTGGATTTAGATTCATATTCGAGTAAACCTAAAGGTCATTAATTGCGAACATTATGAGAATTATGTGTCAATATTGGATGTGAGACAATCATGAACTTTCTAATAATGGTGTTGGCCTTCTTAACCTGTTTTTTAACAAATATTTTGTGAACAATTTTATGTGATTTAGGTCGATTGCCTGCACCTGCCACTGCTCCTCCTAAAGGTATGGGTATGAAACTCGGAAAGACACAGAAAGCGAATCAGTTTTTGGAATCTTTGAAAGCAGAAGGAGAGGTGATTGTAGAGGATGTGCAACCCACTGCTGGGCAATCTAAAGCATCTGCTCCAATAGCAACAGACCCCATCACAATAACTATAGAAGAAAAACTCAATGTAGTTCTCAAGCGTGATGGCGGGGTAAATAACTTAGAAGTTCAGGGCAATTTTGCCCTTCAAATTCTGAAGAAGGAAGATGGATTCATCCAGATACAGGTAAAGTATAGTTTTACAAATTTTGTTGAACTAGCTCCATTATGTTTTCCCTTGGACTTTTGTATGATCTCCTTGTGGCATTCTAGAGTTGCGCTATTTAAAATAAGGTCTGTTTGGTGACATATGTAGCTATAAGTTGAAATTTTTATAATGCCAGATTGAGACAGGTTCAAATGAAGGTTTCCAATTTAAGACACATCCAAACATCAACAAGGATCTTTTTTTAAGGGAGAACATCTTGGGTCTCAAGGATTCTAGCAAGCCATTCCCTGCAGGTCAAATGAGTGATTCGTTAGGTGTGGGCTTGGTTAAATGGAGAATGCAAAGTGCCCAGGAGTTTTTGGTTCCTTTAAGCAGTAAGATTGTGTTTTTTGTTGATAGAATTTTATCGGTAACTTCTGTAAATTAGAAATTTTATTATTAATAAATACTAATGCTTTTCGTATGATTTTCATTTGTCACATTATCAAGTGGAAAATAGTTATCATCACCATGTTTCCTTTTGCTCTCTTCATTAAGTGAAGGATCTACAGATTTATATGACATTGTTATACGTGTGCCAGTGACATATACAACTAGATTGTATCAAATTAATTTAAAATATCTTTCAAAAAGTAGTGGTCAGTCAGTTGCTAAGTTCCTTGAATCAAGATGCCAATTAAACTGTGGATGATAGACTATAGTGGCAGAAAACATACATCCACTTTTCAATATTACATGCTGTTGAACTTGCTTTGGTATATGTTTTGCAGTCAATTGCTGGCCCTCTGTTTCTGGTGGGGAAACATATGTTAACATTGAATATGAAGCATCAGAGGCCTTTGACCTACAAAATGTTTTGATTTCGATACCTTTGCCTGCACTTCGGGATCCTCCGACTGTCAATCAAGTTGATGGGGACTGGAGGTTATTTCTTAACTTCTCGTGTGAAATGCTTTACATTTATATTGTAGTTACAGTTTTTCCTTGACAGTTGCAATAGCTTTAATGTATGGAGATCAATATTTATAAATATGGCAGGGAACTTTACCCGACTATGCATGGATTATATAAATATAAATATAAAATTTGTCTCTGACATGCAGGTATGACTCGAGGAAATCTGTATTAGAGTGGTCTATATTTCTTATAGATTCCACTAATCGCAGGTGAGCATACAAAACTCTAATTGATTTCAATATTTGTTTAATTTAGGACATCTATCTGGCACATTTCTTTTTAGTGTTTTTTTGGCTACTACATTAGCATATTTTGAAGATTTTTCTTGCTTTGCCTTTCTAGTGGCTCAATGGAATTTGTCGTGCCTCGAGCAGACCCATCATCATTTTTCCCTATAGATGTGAGGTTTATTGCAGCCAAGACCTTTTGTGATATCAAGGTAAATGAGGGAAATTACCAAGTTTCTGTGTGCATTTCACCCCAGTATATCTGCTTAATTTTGTTCATCATTATGTGGCCACAGGTTGGTAATGTGCTACCGGTTAATGGTGGAAGTCCAGTAAAATTTACTAGTCAAACACAGATGGTTACAGAGAGTTACCAAGTCGTCTAACCTCTTGTTTTTGGAGTTATAGCGAGCATTCCAGTGAATGGGAGGCAGGCACTTCAATGACACTGTCTGATTAACTGGGCATCCTGTTGTTTACTTTACCTTATTTGAGGACAGACAAATTTTTTGTATATCACAATGGTGACGGGCATTGTTTCATGCTAATTGACTTAGTTATTGGATCTTTTTAAATACTTTCTAGGTTGTCAATTTTTTTTCAGAATGTAACACTGTTTTGTAAGATAACTTTGTTACACTCTCAGGTACTTTGTTTGTGACTTACAATTTGCATTTGGAAATTTAGAAGCCTACAACTCAAGTTCCGAGTTATCTCGATATCTATTTTTCCTTGGTTGAGTGTCTCACCTTTAATCCCAAATATCTCTGTGTATGTTCTGCTTAGCATTGTACTAGGAGTTTTAGAGTGATATAAATACATCAGAATCAACTAGTGCATCTGTTTTTTTTCTCTGAATCTAGAGAGGAGATTATTTAATTCTCTTTTCACAATGAAATGGAATCTGATTTGCATGTTAATGTTAATAATCTGCTTACATGTCAGTAACAAGTCTATTGGTAAGTAATTTTCAGCGGTAAGATACCAGTTTAATCTGGTTATCTGTATAAGTTGGAGCATCATAGAACCAGGAACCATTTACAACATTGTTCTTAATTGTGGACGTAGTATTTGTCGCCATTCTCATAGTTTCAAGGGAACTACACCTTGCTCCTAGATCCATAACATTTGTACCTTACATCCATATTGTGAGGTTTGATTTCTCCATGAGCCAAAATATACGTGCTATTGCACTGTGCATTTTATTTTGTTTTAGAGAATTATGGGAGATTACCCATGGCACGAGCAGGTCTACCTGTTTCAGAAAACTCAAAAACATATGCCATCCGCGTACCTGAGCTTGCAGTGTTTCTTAATGTAGGGCTTCATATCATCTCTGCCAGACACTTATTGTAAGGATTAACTTCTGATAAAACTGAAATATACGTGCCATTGCATTATGGGTTTCATTATTTTGTCAAAACAATCTGGTAAATTACTTATGGCACAAGCAGATCCACCTATTTCAGAAAACTCACAACATCCATCATCTAGGGAACTGAGTGCCAGCTTTGTCTTAATGTGGAGATCAGGGTTTCAGAGGTATGGACATTATACACGTTCTTGGCACTAAAGCATAGTTTCTCTCCTATGAATGCTTTTGGGTTTCCCTTTTGAGGACTGAAATTGGCCTTGTCAAGGGTACTGTGCGAGAAGCCAGAACAGGTAGCAACCAAGAGTGTAGGGTTGCCAAGGTCTCTGGGAAATGGAATGAATTGCAACTAGAGATGATCAGTTGGGGGCCGCTTGAATGTTTGAATTTATCTTTCGAATTGTTTACTATGATTACATGCTTTTCTCTTGTTGGCACCAATGACTTGGTAGTTTCTACTGCAACATTTTGTTTGAGCACGCCGATGAAGAAATTTGTTGCTATAAGGATCGTTTGGGTAACAATCAAGTATTCTCCTTGGATGCATCGATTTTGCTGATTTGAATTGAAATAATAATATATACTACAATTGACCATTGCTACTAAAAAATGATTTTTAAATCTTTTTATATCTTTGAAAACAGCAGATGTCAACACAGAGTGAGTTATTAATTGAAAGAGCTCCTAAAAAATAGCTAAAAATTAATGCATCAATATTTTGAATCACACTTCATGATTTATCATCAGGAGTGTGTCAAATTCATTTGTTTCTCATTCTGCTTTTGGATCATGTAGTGCGATCCAAAATGTTGATGCACAATTTTACAGCTGTTCCTTTGCAGAGCATGCATTTCAGAGTAACTAATGGGAACATGTACATTACTGCTTATGTGCTGCTGCATGAGGTGGATGTAGTCTCCACCCCTGTTACATCTAATTGCCAGGTGGATGTGTTGCATCAAATTTCCTAATATGCTATTTATTCCAAGTGAATGAACAACCATTTCTACAGGTAACGCAGAAACACTTTCCCCCAATTCAAATACCTTGAAAGCTAATATTAAATTTGCCATTTTTTTCTGTTCAAAAATTTCCTTACCACTTTACTGCTTATGGGCTGCTACTAGTAGGCTTGTAGATGAATCAGATAGATTTTCCACGCGCCAAAACTTATCTCTAAGATGGTCCCTTGTGCCAAATCTTATCATCTCTAAGGTGGTACTTAACCATTTCTTTAGGAAATATGGAAATACTTTTTCCTATATAGATAGCTAAAAATTAGTGCAAGATCTGCAATTTTTCATTTCACCAGTCAGAAATATCTTTACCATGTCTGGCTTCTCAAAATATAGGGCGTATATAGCTATATTTATTTTATTTGAAACAAAACGGTAACTCTTACTAAGAAATGCTAGATCCCTACTTATCTTCAAAAACAAACTTCACAATATATGAATTATTCAATTTTGTCAGCACCAAAAAAGGGAAAAAATATATGTTTCTCATACAAATCACCATATTTGAGGGAGTAGCTAACTAGAGATGATGAAAGTACTCTAGCCTTTGATGTCACCAATCTCTAATGGTGAAGGTTCAAAATAAGTATCTATCTCTATTGTCACATCTTATTTAATTTGGTCAATTTAATTATTAAATTATTGTATTAATTGTTTAAATGCAAACAATTAGGTAGACAGTTCGATTGTTAAGTATTGTTTGAAGCATAAATAAGAATGATTATGTTGACAACTAACTATGCAAATGTGGCAGGAATCATTAAAACCACTCTTTTAGGTTGGAGAGAGAGTTTCATTGGAGAAAAAAGTTCTAGCTAGTGGAGGTAAATTGTAATGATGGAGTCAATACATACTTTGTCTATACTCATGTAGTTAGGTTGCATGTGTGCAAATAAAATTAGGAATTTCAGATTTTAATATTTGAATAATTAAATAATTTTATGAATGGTGCATATACATTTGCATGAGAATGATTTTTTTTTATATAAATCTTGACTAATTCAATCAATTGAACTCGTGTTAACATTGGGTCATAAGCCAACTTACCACAAAAGTGTGTTATTAGTAGATATGTTGCATTTTGAAATTCCGTCAAAATGAACCTAAACTAAATGAGAGTTAACATGGAAATACAATTTTTTAATAAATTATCATATAAAAAAATCAGTATTATTCTTATTATTAAATTATATTATATTTTAATAAAGACATTATAAATACTCTTTTATTTTATTTTGAAAAGAATTAAAAATTATTAAAAAAGAATAAAATAAAATAAAATATATTGATATTGATATCATTACTAAATAACATACATTTTAATAGACGCATGTTAAAGATTTATTTTATTTAAAAAAGATAGATTAAAATTATTTCAAAAGGGAAAAAAAAGCTAAACTCAAACAATAGCCTCCCATATGACAAAAATGAATGTTTTGCAGCCAATATGGTCATTTAGTTACTTGCATTTGCCAATTGAAAAAACAGGAGAAGATAACTTGATAAGAAATGGATTTTATTGAGTATGCATTTTTTTTGAAATGTCATTCACAAGTAACTCAAAGCAAAATATGACTAGCAAAAGTAACTCAATAAACATTTTTTTTCCATTAATTCATATCTATTGGGTTATGCAGAAGTATCAATAGCCTCCCATATGACAAAAATGAATGTTTTGCAGCCAATATGGTCATTTAGTTACTTGCATTTGCCAATTGAAAAAACAGGAGAAGATAACTTGATAAGAAATGGATTTTATTGAGTATGCATTTTTTTTGAAATGTCATTCACAAGTAACTCAAAGCAAAATATGACTAGCAAAAGTAACTCAATAAACATTTTTTTTCCATTAATTCATATCTATTGGGTTATGCAGAAGTATCAATAGCCTCCCATATGACAAAAATGAATGTTTTGCAGCCAATATGGTCATTTAGTTACTTGCATTTGCCAATTGAAAAAACAGGAGAAGATAACTTGCTAAGAAATGGATCTTATTGAGTATGCATTTTTTTTGAAATGTCATTCACAAGTAACTCAGAGCAAAATATGACTAGCAAAAGTAACTCAATAAACATTTTTTTTCCATTAATTCATATCTATTGGGTTATGCAGAAGTATAACTAGCAACAACCACCAAAATTTCAAGTTAAATAAGATTCGTGAGAAGATTATTCACAACTTTCTTCTTTTTGTACTTTGTTACTGTAATCATCTATAAAATAAAAAGATCTTTGCTTTAGAAAGTTCTTAGGTTGTGGTTATGTGAGAAAAAACTTAAATGAGATAGAAGTATTGTAATAAAATGGATTGGTAAATATGAAAATAATACCTTTATAGAGTAATGAGACATGCCACATAGAGATGCAACTGGGAAATGTTCATAAATACCCTCTATTAATCTAAACAATGGAAAAATTGCCGCTAAATGTGCCTTTAAGAAGATACATGATTTTTTTTGAACTCGTGTGGTCTAACTTATTATGGTAACCTATATTTTCACATCTCCTTAAATGTCTTATTTATGGATTTTAGATAGTTACACCTACTATCATCAAGTATTGGAATAGTGAGGTAAGAATGGATGTGCTAGTATCTCTAGATTAAAGGGCATCCATCATTAGTGTGCTTGTAAGAGTAGAGATTGAATCAAACATTCAATGATAAATAAGACTAAAGAGGGACATGCACATGAGATTGAAAATAAACCTTCAAAACTACAAGTCATTACAACTAAGTTGAGTTAATGAGATAATATTTATGAAGATAGTTATTAACAAAGTTTAAGATAATCTTTTTCATCAAACTGTTGATTCTAGGTAGAAAAATAGTGACTAAAGTTATAGATAAAATTGTTCAAGCATGTTTAATTTTCTTGCAAAATGCTTTCTCGGTTTTGTTCTTTGCTCTTCCACCTTTCCAAAATATATTGGTTTTAAATTTGACCAAGTGATGAAGAAGTTATGAGTGTTTAAACACGGTTATGTTTGTTGCAATTTGAGTTAAAGTTTGTCTATTGATTTTATAAGATGTTGTTGCTCAAGTTTGAATTATAAAATCAATATTTATTAAGGTATGGTTATACATGAGTGAAATTATTAAGTAGTTTACAATCCTTTCATTGGTTACCTTTCATGTTTATCGAGTGGTAACCTACTACCAGTTTTGTTATAAAAAGGAAGTAAGACCTTGATGTAGAAAAATCCAACCATCACTCACATACAACAATATGAAAATGCAACTTGGAAATGGTTTGAAACAACACAAAAATCTACAAGTATTCTTCTTGGTTCATTCAAAATCTCTTGGAAATTCAAGAATTACATAGCATAATTGAAATTAAATGGTTGTGCAGTCATATGGGCTGATGAAAAACATTACAAATCTGATATATGTTTGTTACAAATAGCAAAGATCAATCCCAAATTGATCTCCTTCAATTTATCCTCTTCCTATAGCTTCTAGCTCCTTCAACCTGCAATCTCTAATGGAAATCACTACTGCAATAAACCTGCAACCTTCAAGTTTGTTTGCTACTATCCAAACACCTTCAAACCCACAAAAACATGAGGCTTGGTCTCCTCCAAAAACTACATCCCCCTGCCCGCGCACCCCACCCCCCTAATTTGAAATAACCACACCACAAATAGAAGAAGGAAAGCATATGATTTCTATTACCTTAGAAATAAAATAAAATTACAACATCACATTCTTCATCACATGGGCTTGTTGATTAGATCTTATGTAAAAACTTGGAGTCACAATCCTATGGAAAATATGACAACATTTTATTATGCAAAACTTCAACTCCAAAAATCCAACTTCTCACAGTGACAAGGAATCAATATATAGAATTTTGAGGATGGGACTACCATTGTGTTATTCCAAAAGAAATGCATAAACCTCCTTGGAAAACTCACACCCCTTTTGGAGAATAAATCATAAAATAATAAAAGCTACTCAATTCTCACATGGCCTTCATATGGGCAACTAAACCACAACCAATCAAATTTGGTCAATCTAGTGTGCTTCATTATTCTCCAATGGCTTTGACGGCTCCATGAAAGAACATGCACCAACATGCAAACTTGGGCACCCCAACACGCAAGAGCATATTGATGAGTGGTCCCCACATTGAAATGGATGCCTAGGATGGAATGTTCCTTTGGGATGCTCTAGAAACATTTACCAAAGTAAATCCACCTCCAAAATTACAATTACAAATTACCATAGGGGAACATTACAATATTTGGAAATTAGAATAATTAATTCCCCATACATTAGCCCTTATTGAAAATATAAAACAAAGCAAGGAAATATTTTTGGTTGATGCAAGATTGTTGATGACTGTGGATGCTCTTGCATCATACACCCAAGGTAGGAAGAATTTTGTGAATATGGATTCACAAAATGGAGTTGAGTGGTAGTACCACCCTTTCAAATTGTAAGAAATCCTCAACAAATTCCATCATTGGAAATTATACAGAAGAATTTCTTCCTTCGCCTCTTCCAACACTTAGCCAAGAAACTTGTCGTCCTCCTCCACCAAGTGCGAACTCTATTTCTACTTCTTCTCATGGTTATATCCACCATGGACCATCTTCCTTCACCACATTTATTCTTCCTTTCTTTCCTTCTTTGTGGCATCCAACCCACCACAAACCAACCACCTCCACTAAGTTCCTCCTGCACCATCATCTACAACCTCTATACATGAACATGCAACATCCATAAACCAATCTGCAACTACAACTTCATCTTCTACAATTGCAATCTCTTCTATAGAAGGTAAATAATCATCATTCTTAAACTGAAAATCAAAATTTACCTCATCCTTCTTTGCTGCTCCAACATCATCTTCTTTGTCCTTCGCTGCAATATTTATCTTCTCACCCCCATCAACAAGTTTTGCAAGCCACTCTTCTTTTATTAATAGTAAATCTTCTTTACCTTTTTATTTGCTGCAACCTTCTCAAGTTCGATTGCTGTAACATCTTTATCTACAACAATTGCTACATTTTCTTTGGCAACAATTAATTCTTCTCTCCCTTATCTCCTCTCTTAATAGGATATCTTCTCCTTCGTCGCTAATCACCTCACATACTTTGGACACTCAAAGTCCATCGTATCAACTTCTGCTACAACCTCTTCTTTTACACATACAACCTACTCATTCTCCACCATTATGCCTTCAACAAGACATGTCTCAGCTTTAGGTTCATCATTTTCTTCATATTCATCCTCTTCTTGTTCTTCTTTTGTGTCACATGCATGACACCCTGCTGCATCATCTTTCTTTCCAACAATCAAAATATCATTAGAAATATAATCACAATTACCTCCAACTCTACTCTCTTCTTGTTTTATCCTTTTGATCTTTACTTCCATTTCTTTCACCTGCTTCATTTTTATCATTTCAACCCTCACATATTCTTCTCTAATTTTTCGAAGTCTCTCTCTAATTTTATCAAGTCCAAGAATCCTTATAATCCATCCAATAATAAAATTCCTTTTCTTCTTCCTCTTTTCCATCATTAGGGCATCACAAATGTTTAACACAAATTTTGAAAACCCTCAGGTTTTGCATATGTAAACTACCTCACTCGACAATCTATTTACAAAACCTCAACACTCCACCCCCAGGTCTTGGTACAAACTGCCTCTTATCAATGCTTAGGAACTCTTGCTATGATACAACTTATGTAGAAGGATCCAACTTTCATTCATATACTCACAACAATCTGAAAATGCAACTTAGAAATTGTTTGAAACAACAAAACAATCTACAAGAAGTATTCTTCTTGGTTCATTCAAAATCTCCTAGAAATTCAAGAATTACATAGCATAACTAAAATTAAATGGTTGTGCACCCATATGGGATAATGAAAAACATTACAAATTTGATATAAGTTTGTTACAAACAACAAAGATCAATAAGGAAAATTAATATCCTTCAATCTATCATCTTCTTGTAGCTTCTAGCTCCTTCAACCTATACTGTCCAATGGAAATCACTGCTACAATAAACCTACAACCTTCAAGTTTGTTTTTTTTTGTTTGAAGACCTTCAAACTTGCAAAAACATGGAGTCTTGGTCTCTTTCTCCAAGAACTAAGCCCCCCACCCCCAAATTCAAAACAACAACCACACCACAATTTGCAAAAAATAAATGCAAGAAGGGAAGCATAAGATTTCTATCATCTCATAAATAAAATGAAATTGCATCACATTCTTCATCATATGGGCTTGATGATTTCACAATCCTCTAAAAAATCTGACATCTTGTTATGCAAAACTTCAACTCCAAAAAGCCAACTTCTCAAAGTGACAAGGCATCAATATATAGAATTTTGAGGATGAGAATACCACCGTGGTATTCCAAAACAATGTGCATATACTTCCTTGGAAAGCCCATGCCCCTTTTGGAGAATAAATCATAAAATAATAAAAAATACTCATTCTCATATGGCCTTCACATGGGCACCTAAACCATGGATAATCAAATTTGGTCAATCCAATGTGCTTCATTATTCTCCTATGGCTTTGACGGCTCCATGAAAGAACATGCACCAACATGCAAACTTGGGCACCCCAACATGCAAGAGCATGCATTGATGAGTGGTCCCCACCTTGAAATGGATGCCTAGGATGGAATATTCCTTTGGATTGCTCTAGAAACATTTACCAAAGTAAATCCACTTCCAAAATTACAATCACAAATTACCAAAGGGGAAATTACAATATTTGGAAATTAAAATAATTAATTCCCTACATATTAGCCCTTATTGAAAATACAAAACAAAGCAAGGAAATATTTTTGGTTGATGCAAGATTGTTGATGACTGTGGTTGCTCTTGCATCAGACATTTGTTCCCTATATGCCCTAGTAGTGAGTGGATTTAGGGAGCTCTATTTTGTCATATATTAGCTTTCTTAAGGGACTAGCAATAAGTGATTATTGCCTTGGGTATATATTATTTAAGTTATACTTAGAGGACTAAGTGCCAATTATGGGCTTTGTCTCTAGATATTGTTTTATACATCTTCTTGAATGTCAAGATATCATATTAAGATGATTGGGAAATTATTGTAATTGATTATCATTGATTTACATTCATATGCGCATTGCTTGGGTTGATTTAATTTTTCTTCCATATTAAGTTTATCAATGAATGAGCACATTAGATATATGTTGCATGAGAATATATGTATCTAGATTGTTAGTGATTTACATAGTGCATCAAATTCCATCATGTATGTTTAAAGAATCTAAGGTAGGAATGACTTCATACACTAATCTTGAAAGAAGGGTAATACAAAAATGATGAGAAGATAATTATATTGAGAAGGGGGGGTGAATCAGTATAATACAATCTTTTACTTTTTTCAACTTAACAACCATAACAATATCAATTGCACAATATCATTCACATAAGATCTAACAATTATGCAACAATAGAAATAGATGATTGACATGGAAACTCTTATGGGAGAAAACCACAAAAAAATATTGATTTTATACTAATCACTATTTAAAAATTCGTAGGCACTGACCTACAAGAGACACCAATCCCCTCAATTCATAGGAACCAACCTATTGGGGACACCAACCCCCATATCTAAGCATCAACTTAGAGAGAGACTAATCTCTCCTTTAGGAAGCACCGACTTCCAAATGAAAAAAGTATTTTCCTTCTTGGTTATCATTTCTTCAATGGATGATCATTTAAATCTTTTTCATATATTTCGCACATAAATCTCATTCTCATTGCTTCACACTTCTTCCTAAAATGATCTCAATATATTTCTTATATGTTGATTGCTCCACTTCTATTTGCTTCTTCTTGATGATCTTCATATATATATATATATTTCAATCTTATTGACTTATAACTTCATAAAATTTTCTTGCAAATCCTTCACAGATCTGTTCAAATATGCTTCATAAAGTCTTCACAAATCTACTCATAGAGTCTTCATAAATTTTCTCATATAATCTTCCATAAATCTGTTCATAAACTCTCATAAGTCTGCTCATAAATCCTCCATTATAATTCTTCTATATGTCCATTCAAATTTGGATAATCTTCATTTCCCTACTCACTTGCTTCCTTCTACTTAATGTTTATTCTTTATATATTTCACATCTACACACCATTACATACATTTTTCTTATTCAATTTTATACTCATATCTATCTCGTCACATACATTTTGATTTTTCTTAACAAAATCTTTGATCACTAATATTAATTAATTTATTTTGAGTGCTTTCCTTCTAGATCCCTATCATTGTCACACCACTTGTTCATCACGCTTGACTCCTCTCTTTGTCATCGCTAAAAGTGATTTTCAAGTTCCTTCTCAAGTTCAACATTACGTGCTTCAACCTACTCCTCTGTCAAGTACTCTTCATCACTAGATTGGATCTCAAAGGTGATATTATAAGCATTATAATACAACTTCTCTTATCTTCGTAACCCTGCATGTGAATAATTTCATCTATCTTGGAAACCATCAACTGAAACTGAGTTTATAACAACATTTGTTGTAGCCCTTTCAATTAGTCAAGTAATCACAAGATGATCTCAGATGGAATGGCCTTCTGCTTTTAAAAGCAATTAGAAAACTATTAACTAGCAGTATCATATATCGATGCCCATGCCACCATTATTATGTTTCATTGTGTATTAAATCTATGCCACTTGACTTCAAGATGTCAACTCATCATGTTGTAGAAGAAATAACACATGTCTTCCTTTGATAAACCCATTGACATTAATATCTTCCACTTAACATATATTTAGTTCTTGGTGACTATACTCTTATGTACGATGTGGTGACCATGAAAATATTCAAGTCTATGTAGCATTGAATTCTCTACAACCTATTGTATTTTCCCAATATTTTCTTTGCATCCACCAATTATCATTGTATGTAACATCTGGATTTTCTTCAACTATCATCATTATCATATTGGTATCAATCTTAGGAGTTATTCTGTTCATTTCTTCTTTAATAGATTAATATTTTATTTTTAGACTATGTTAACATTGCACTTATTAATTCCCTATCTTTTTTTAACTAATTTATAACCTTTTACATTTTATGTAATTTATCTACTTCTTGGGAATTACATTTAAAAAAAGAATTTAATTTGCATCAACTACCAATTTAACCAACCAAACATATTCCATCTTAAATTAGAAGTGTTAATTTTCTCATCATTCAACATGGCACCGACAATGAATGCCACACTTATAATCCTACACTCAAAGGTGCTATGCTTAGGGTCATCCCTAGACCCAAACCTAAACCTCAAGGATTCACGGTGACCTTGCCTATGTATCCTCTCATGGGAATTAGAGGCTTCATAGTTCGCCCCACAATGTTAGAGGAATTTTATTCTCTCCTCTTGCATTAGATCTCCGATCTCACTTTTAACCTATGACTATTAATTAAGTACATGTAAGCCATCAACTAAGCATCCAATTATATTATAATGATAATAACCTTTCCATCAAGTGTTGTGTCCATACAAAATACTACCAAAAATTACGGTACAACACATTCACAATATTCACAAGGGGCATATCATACAATAATCCCAAAGATCATACACAATGAATGTCACAAGCATACTTCCATATACACAAGCTAAGTAGCTCATACGTAGCACAAGTACAATAGTGACTGGATCATAAATATATCACAAGTATAATAGTGATTAGCTCATATGTACATCACAAGTGCAACAATGATTGTCTCATACACATCACATTTACATTAGTGATTTACTCCAACATATATAAAAAATACATAGTGAAAGCTCCAACATACATCACATATACATAGTGATGAGCTCAACCATTCATCACAAATACATAATAACAAGCTCCTACATACATCATAATACATAGTGACAAGATCTAACCACATCACATATAGTGGAAAACTCCAACATACATCACATACACATAGTGATAAGCTCCAACATACATCACATCCACAATGGCTGACTAACACATCACAATGGCTAACTAACGCATCTTCGTAATGCATCCCAAATAAAAAGAATATCGGTGCATTACACACTGTACCAAGGGTCCTATCCTTTCCTTCGGTCTTCTGCACCATTGGAAAAATGGGAAGAGGATTTGGTGCATTCGGTACTACAACATGGGTCTTTCCTCAACCCTACAAGGCCAAGTATACAAATTGACAACTGGGAAGGGGATTAGATGCATCCCATACTACACTATAGGTCTTTCCACCATCCCAAGGCTTTCCCCAAGTAGTGAACCTATCATAACTTAGTGGATTCCAAATTCAGTTGCCTATAGGCCATTGACAACAAGTCTATCCACCCATGAAAAGGTAGCTCCTAAAATATACCACCTTGTGACCTTAGTGGTATTGTCAACTATCTTCTTCATAATCTCAGGTAACTCTTAGAATCGATCACTTCCATGCTTATTAGTGATAGCCAGTGACCCCCTCAATATAATAGTTAGCCCTGAATTACTGTTACCTGCACAGATGGGTCCCTACTCGTGCAACCTCTACGACCATATCATAACTAGGGTAGTCCATAGCAACCATTACTATTACCTGCACAAATGGGTCCCTACTCGTGCAACCTCTATGACCATATCCTAACTAGGGTAGCCCATAGCAACCTTCACCTCTGTGAACTAGGTGAATGTTGGCTAGTCCCTAGTAATAGCCCACACATTGGTCATTGCTACGGTCAAATGAATGCCTACCACTGCTCAAATATCGCAGAGGTTCACACTTGGGCGGGTCATACATAACATAAATCACAATCACAATCAACAAATACACGTGCCTATTCATAGAAACTTATAGATATGGAGTCAATTTTCACGAACACATAAAATTTACATGAAACCAACACAAGATGGTCTTTACCCAATATATACATTTATTCAAATACCAATTATAAATTAGTCATTCTCTTACTTCACTCAACTTACTATTCAAAAGCATATCATGCATTACATACAAGTTATTGGATTTCTTTAACTCATTTTATACCCATTCAATACCCATTTTAGCCTCAAATTGAAGCTTACAAAGGAGGAAAGGTCAAACCAATGAGGAAAAACCCTAACCCTTAGAATTGTCCCCCACTAAACCCTCTCCGTAAGGACTTGAGGTCAAAGGGACATCCTTCACCCTATGACTACCTATGTACCTACTTCCAAATAGATCAAAATCACACGTAGTTCTTACAAGGTTTCTCAAATGACCTACTCATAGGTTCCCATAATCTAGTTTTTGTTAAAGCTTCCCCCAAATAAAAACTCTTAATAGTAGTTAGGGAAATCCTAAATAAGTATATAATTTAACAACCCATACTATAACACTTCCTTTTAAGGTTATCGAGGTCTTGAATTAAATTCGACCCATTATTATTCATAAACCATCTTGAACGTCCTCAAGTTCATCTTATCAACATAGGGGCTAGGCTTATTACTCAATGTGAAATCACCTTGGTTCATATAAACCCATATGAAAACATTTCCATCAAAATTTATAGACTAGGTTCAATATTAATGTTCTTATACTCAAGGGGCTAATAGATATTTTTTAGTCATATAAATCCTTTAAACCAATACCTAAATGCCAAATTCAATGATTATATGTCATGTTATTACATTAAGCAAGGAGGATAGAATGATGTTAAAGGAACTTATTAAACCTATTAACACTACAATAGAATCTCAAAGAAGCACATGGATTTAATCAACCCACTCATAATTCTATTAACCATATTATTATTAAATATTTAAAATGGGCTATTAGTATGCTTGGTTCTCAAACTAGATAATATTTGCACTTGACATGTATAACTAGATACTTATTGAAATTGCAAATGCCTACATGCTAGGATACCGACCATTTCATAAAACGTTAGATTGATATAATTACCAATTAGAGGGAACTCATGTTTATAACTCATCCACCGATCTTATACATAGACTTATTAAATAAAACAGCATATCATATGTCTTTGCCATAGTCCTTAAAACTATTGTCTTCAAGATAATGACACCATGTAAACTATAGTGCATTATCCAACTATAAGAAGGAATACAATAGTAATTATAAACTTGCTTAAGTATAATTAATGCCAAGTCATACTCAAGATAAGTGAAATCACAATGTTCGTTAAGTCACCATAGGAAGATGCACCCTCAATAAGAATAATAATAATACTCTTTACCTGATGATTTTAATTACTAGATGGTGCAAATTAATATTCAACATGTAACTCATGATTTTGTCCTACTAGATAGGAATTAATGAACAATAGTTATACTCAATGACACCATGCTTCATTTTTCCATTTATTATAGTTTTCATACAAGATACCAATTGATGGCTAGTCATGCACAACTACAATCAATGTAATGTCAATATTTATCCCAAAATAATAAAAGTCAACCGAAACCCTATCCAAGGTAAGATACATTCTTGCAATAGTTATTCCATACATAACCAAGCTAAGTTATTTGGTGCTTCTACCCTCTAATGGTGAAATTAATATTCCTCATATTACTTATAACAAATGGTAGCAAGCTTTGTCAACATAAACTCTTCAGAATCATAGCAATTAAACTTTTATTTTTATTTTTTAACATCAACTTGATGAGATATAAAAAAATCAAGAAGGTTTCTCGATATATCTAAATATGTACTAGATTATCTTTCCAACTACTAAACCCTTGCAATCCAAACCAACCTACATATACTAGTAAATAAATCCAATGAACCAAATCCTTTATACAATCATGGCAACTAATATAACTGTTGACAAATAACTCAAGAATTACTAGGCCTAAGTGTTGCAATTGAACTGTTTTGACTTAATATTTTCAAAATATGTAACAATATGCATAAGGGCATGTGATTTGTTGCATATAAACAATGCTTTCCTGAATATGTAACAACACACATATATGCATAAGTTAGTCTAGATTAATTATGCCGAGAGATGTATTACAATGGCATCCACCAAAAAACAATGTGTAAGGGAAAACTTTTCAGCTAGAAATTGATGTTGAAATGACATGCAAATCGATATCCACTCTTAAATCTTATCTTTTGAAAAAACAAATGCAGTCGTTATTGTTAACTTCCTAAAATGAATTTAAAAAACAGTTTTCTTTTTATGAAAGCTGTTAGTTTTGTTCAAGATTTTGCTTTTTTAATTTTTTAAATATTTTCAATAAAGCTTATATATTATTTTAAATATATTTTAATATTATTTTTGGGAAGATAAATATGAAGCAAAAAGCAAAAAAATGGTTACAATTTAAAATAGCATTCAATTAGGGTTAGGATTAGAGTTTTGACTAGAGAAAAATGATGAAAATAGACGCCTCAACAAGAATAACTCTTGACATATTATATATATATTATTATTTAATATATGTATGCTAGTTAATTTCCAGCTGTAAAAATGGACGATTCAAGATTAACCACAATTTTAGGAAGGTAATACGAAGGAATGTGCTTAGCTCTAGGAACAATGGTCAAGATATGTTGATGTAGGTGGTAAAATATGCTATGCTGCCTTAGTCTAAGTTTAACCATCTTTACATTGTTTCCACGCCCTTGAATCACAAGAAATCGACCCACAAGGATCATGAATTTCTCCTCCCTCTCCTCTCACCACTCCTAGACCTTTGTTTTTGACCTTTTTCCTTTGTCTTCTTTGCACGTGGCTCTTGTTGACAGACATAATTCCATCCAAAATTCTTCTATATTTCATGCTTTGATGGACACCCATAATCTATTCACCTCTTTAGCTTCTACGCAGGTAAGGAGGATGCCGGCGATGGTTGTGGAATTTGGCTTTTCATCTACCAATTACTTTTTCCCAAGAGTTTCTCCAGGCTCTTCAACAATCCATTTCGTTCATATCCTATGATCTGTTCATTCTGTGAGACCATGTTTCTCTTCCAGACCGTGCACGTCTTTCCTTTGCTACTCACTACCTTTCTTCCTTTGTGATTCCTCCTGTGCAAATTCCAGAGCCTCCTCTTCTAACTCACCACACACACATGTCAATCCTCTGCCACGAGTTCTCACACCCCCTGCACCTTCCTTTGCATTCTCCCCCTGCGCGATTTATTCCCTCCTCTCTGCATGCCATCTCTTTGAGCTCTCCCTCCCCTTGCCTTCTTTCTCGTCAAAGCTCTTATTCTACACACCCTATTCTTCGTCCTTCATTTCACATGAATGTTGATAGGGCTGTCATACCTCTTAATGGCACGACCACCCCTCTGCCATGTCCTACGCCACTCCTCGTATAGACAGTAGTTGCTTTTAATTTCAAATTCAAACGATTCCCGCGCAGAAGTCCGGTGGATGGTTTGATCGCATAAAACAAGACGTCAGAGCCGAACACATACGCAAATGGTTGCTGCAGCAGCGACGTTGGGAGCTTCGGGTTAGGGTATGAACATCCATTATATCATAATGGAAAGGGGATTATAGGCAGATATTACAGTCAGAAATGCTCTGTTACACATGTATGCAAAATGTGGAAGAATATACAAGCACGTGAATGTATGTCTCAAAGAAATGTGGTCTCAAGGAATGCTATGGTTCCAGGATACGCACAAAATGCGTCTGTTGAAAAAAATTTAGAAACTTTCGACCAAATGCGCAGGTGTTAAGCCAGACAACGCAACCTTTGCTAGCATCCTCCCAGCCTGCTGCCAAAATGGGAGCTTTGGAACAGGGTATGGACATCCATTACAGTACCTATTAGGTTAGAAGAATTTTGTTAGATGTTGTAGTTGCAACTTCTCTGTAGACGTGTATGCAAAAACGTGTGAGCATAGACAAGGCACACGAAATGTTTGACAGAATGCACACATTTGGTCAGATCAATATCATATTGCTGCTGCACTTGACGAGGTGTACCCTCAAGTCATGGAGATTCAACAAATTTCAAGCTCCTCTGTGCATTCAGGAATTACATGAAAGATTCCACAAAGGTAGTCCAATTGTGTTTGGCACCTGCACTGAAACAGAAATCATTAAAGAGATGCTTCGATTTTCTACGGAGGACGTATAAAAATAGCAGAGACAGTTTAAGTTGGGAAGCAAATGATGGCTTGGTAGAGGAATCATATGCATTTACCCATAAGATTGCTGAACGCAACAGAAATGCCTCCTCCAAAAAATGTTTGATAGAAGGCCATGATTGCAGGATATACAAAATGTGGAAGCACAGACAAGGCACATGAACTGTTTGAAAGAATGCCTCAAACAAATATGTTCTCAACGCCCTGTTTGCAGGATATTAACAAAATGGATTTATTGAAAATACTTTAGAAACTTGCAACCAAATGCAATTGGCAGGTGTAAAGCCAGACTCTACAACCTTTGCCAACATCCTTCAACTTATTTGGAACAGGGTATGGATATCCATCAACTGTTCTTGTAGACATTTATGCAAAATATAGCTACATATTTATAAGTAATTTTGATACCATAGATAGTTCACCATAATGAAGAATATCTAAGTTTAAGGTAGTTGCCAAGGTTTAGTTAAGGTATATGTTTATGTTGAAACTAGTGAAATAATTATTTTGAATTTAATGGTTGGAATTGTGGGGCCTCCCTTACTTCCTTTAACCTTTCAAAATATCAAAAGAACAATAAATTTCAAAAAGAAAATGACAAGAAAGAATATAAATCTAGTTCTAATCAAATGTCTACGATATCTAATTTTGCATCTTTCAAAAATTAAGGGCCTAGGAAATTTACAAAGCTTAGCAAACCATTGGATAATGTTCTTCAAACCTTCATAATAATTTGGCCAACCTTAATTCCATCAATCTATTAGATTCCTCTAGAGGATTATCTAAGAGTTATAGTGAATAATCCTTCTACAATTTACATGGAGTCAATAGACACCATACATACACCTATATGGAATTCAAACATAAAATTTTATATCTCATTGATAATAATGTGATTCATGTTGATGGTGTGAATGATAGGGGAAATTATTTGGTGGCTCCACTAAAATAAAATTGGAAATTTTAGGCTAATAATTTTCCATTGCATACACAATTTAACAATATTGAATGCTAATAGGTATTCATGCATCCAACTAATTCTATGATGTATACACAAATGAATAAAGAGCCTATGAATACAGAGTATGTTTGTTATTCTTCCCACACTTCAATAAAAACATTTATGGCTATTACTCATCAAATTTCACCTCCTTATGTACCTTCAATTATTTTATTTTACGAGGAGATCCCGAACCACAATTATTATGGTCCATTTTATGGTCATGGTTTTCTTCATGGTAAAAAATGTGAAGGTATTCACATTAATCTAGGCAATTAGTATAACATATGCATAGAAGAATTTCATATAATTAAAAATTTAGCATCAAACGATTATACATATTTATGTGGTGTTCTAAACATAAACAATGACATTCTTGTGGATACTTTGGGGGAGTATTGTCTTTATTCGTGACATGGAGCTTAAGGAGGTGGATGAATTTTTCGATATCATTCCTTCAAGTGTTGGTTGGATTTTGTGTTTTGCTTGGGAGACCTTAGTTACAATAATTAAATGTGATACCCTTTATGATACATCAATGTCTAAAATGTGTTTGTCAAGAGAAAATTGTGAAAGTGATGACATATACATATGTAGGTCTATTTTGAAGTCATGTTGCTTAGATAAGGTGGAATGATTGTAGCAACATCAAGATTAAATGTGTTATTCATCCCAAGGCACGACAACTATTTGATAGGATGCCTCAAAGAAATGTGGTCTCATGCAATGTTGTGATTGTGGGATATGCACAAAATGTGTATGTTGAAAAGGATTTAGAAACTTTCGACCAAATGTGCAGGTGTATTTAGCCGGACTCCGCAACCTTTGACAACATTCTCCCAACTTGAGCCAAGATGGGAGCTTTGGAATAGGGTATGGAAATCCATTATAGGATAAACATTAGAGAAATTTTGTCAGATGTGGTAGCTACAATTGCCTTGGTAGACATGTATGCAAAAATGTAGACCCAAAAATTTAAATAAAAAATGAAAAAAAATCTTAACTCAATTTAGGGGAAAGGAATATTTAAAATTACTCTTAAAAATGCTCGAATAAATATTACTCACTTAGAGAAGTGTCAAATTTTAATTTCATATATTTAAGGTTTGTTTTTAAAAATGTCATCCTAAGACATTTTCACATTATAGAGAATATTATTACAAAAATAATGTTTTGACAAATCATTAAAAACATTCTTCTCTCAATTTGATATGCATCATTCAATCGCATCATTAATCAATGAAAATTCAACTTTCTTCTATCAATTGTCATCCATTATCGAGCTAACACTTCAAGGTACACTGGTCTATTTTAAAGTCATGTTGCTTAGATAAGTTGGAATGATTGTAGCAACATCAAGATTAAATGTGTTATTCATCCCAAGGCACGTGAACTATTTGATAGGATGCCTCAAAGAAATGTGGTCTCATGCAATGTTGTGATTGTGGGATATGCACAAAATGTGTATGTTGAAAAGGATTTAGAAACTTTCCACCAAATGTACAGGTGTATTTAGCCGGACTCCGCAACCTTTGACAACATTCTCCCAACCCGAGCCAAGATGGGAGCTTTGGAATAGGGTATGGAAATCCATTATAGGATAAACGTTAGAGAAATTTTGTCAGATGCGGTAGCTACAATTGCCTTGGTAGACATGTATGCAAAAATGTAGACCCAAAAATTTAAATTTAAATGAAAAAAAATCTTAACTCAATTTAGGGGAAAGGAATATTTAAAATTACTCTTACAAATGCTCGAATAAATATTACTCACTTAGAGAAGTATCAAATTTTAATTTCATATATTTAGGGTTTTTTTTTAAAAATGTCATCCTAAGACATTTTCACATTATAGAGAATATTATTACAAAAATAATGTTTTGACAAATCATTAAAAACATTCTTCTCTCAATTTGATATGCATCATTCAATCGCATCATTAATCAATGAAAATTCAACTTTCTTCTATCAATTGTCATCCATTATCGAGCTAACACTTCAAGGTACACTCTAGTACAAAATTTTATTGGCTTACATTAGCAAGATTAGCACTCGATATAGTGAATTTAATTTTCCTATTGGTGTCTTGGGCATGCGGTTGGAAAGTGAAATCCTACATGTGCCATTAAGTTTTGTAACTAAGCTTTAGCATGTGTGTGGAAGAAGGAAGATCATGCAATGGTGTGTCATTCACTATGCCATGAGTGCTACATGATTGGTAAACCCACATTGTATTTTGATAATAGCAAGAAGATTGAGTACAAATAGTAATAGTCAACTTTCCACATGAAAGTTGTGCATCTCGAAATTGATGGCAATCAAACAAGACCAATATTGTATTGTTGCATTTCATTGGATGATTTGATCTATATTAACTACTACTTTTTTTAGATTAGAAATGGATTTTATGCCTTTAATATATTAGACAAAGTTTGTAAATTTGATTGTTGGAGCAGACTACATTAATAAAAATTGGTGGGTTTTGGTGATTGAAATTTTATTATAAAATTTAATAAATAGTAATTTTGTGTAAAAGTTCAAGGTCTTCTTGTTGGCCAAGTACAATAGGAGTTGAATCTAAATTATATATAGTCAAGTTTGAATACTTATGTTTTTTATCCATAAATTTGTAATCTTTGTCATTCAAATTATTGGAAATCATTTTTCTCATACCATATCAGGTTGTGTTTTCTTCCTTGTTGTGAGTGTATTCACCATTGCGAGTCTCTTTACTATATCACTGGGCATATCTTTACTTGGGATCTCACATTGCAATTATATCAAATTTGGTCTCATAGCCTAAGGTTTGGCTTGTAGAGAGGTGAAAACGTTACATGGCATTGACTAAAGTTTATAACCAAGATATTTTTATCCTCCATAAAGTATGAGGATAGGTAGAAGGTAGTGTAAAGGTCCTCCAATGTGTTGGTCATTATGTAGTTGTGGTTTCAATTTTTATAGGAAGAGTGTTAAGGAAGGAGGGAATAAAAGATAGAGGAGTTATTGTTTATAGATGAGGAATAAACTAAGCGCCTAGAATAAAAAATCTCAAGGAAATTTGTTGTGACCTCTACAAGATGTTGGAGGCAATGGAGAACACTCAATAACGAGATATTGATGTAGACTCGAGTGGTGATGAGGCACAAGCTATACATATGGAAATTTTTGATGAAGATCTAATAAGGGAAAGACTCCTAAGAACCATCTTCTAGATTTATGACATGTGACGTATCCCTTCCAAGCTACTAAAAAACTAGACCCATTTCTTTTGTTTATTTACTTAATCTCAATTAGTTTATCTATAGCTAGGAAAGTATGGATTGATGACATAGTAGCTTCTTTTAGTAAATACAATCTAAGTTTGTCTCAAATTTTGATGAAGATGCTATTTGTAAGGTAGGAGATTGTCGTCACTAGGGTTTAGGACATAGGACAACAATCTTCTACACTCCACATTCAAGGAAAAACCTAGAGATCTCAATCCAATGTATGCAAAGGAGAAAGAGATATTGCAACAGGGGTGTCCTAGGGTCTGATTTATGACTACAAGAGGGGTTCACCACCAAGATAGGGCTTGGAAAGATCAATGAAATGCAAGATCTAATGTTTAAAACCTAGTGATACATGAAACTTGAATGAATGACCTAGAAATGCATATAAATTAGAACATAAGGTTGTAAAATCAAAAGTGTGCACACTTCGAAACCTATAGAGGCTTGAATGAGGAATCAAAATGCTAGAAATGATGATTTTAATGCTAAGTGGGACTCATACATCAATCTGGGTGATTTAGTCCCAGACTGGGTTTTCTGCACCAAAACTGAATCTGATAGTGCTTATTCTAAATCTCCTGAAACCCTAAAATTGATTGTATTGGGACTCAAATGCCCAAGGTGGCATATCAGTCCCAGTATGCTTTTTCAGAGGATTAAGATATGATTCTGCTCTCCAATCTCTTCTCTTTCTGCTACACTTTGTTTCCAGATCTAAAACCCTAATTTTAGATTTGTAGAAGACTTTTCGTGACCTTGCAAGTGAAGAGACAAATCTAATGACTTCCTTCAAGTTTGTAACCTAATCCTCAATGATCCTTCAAGCTCCAAAACACCTAGATCTACAATTACACATGTAGAGAGAGAAAAACTTGTTGATTTTTAGGGAATGGGGGTTTGCCTTGGTCAAACCCCTTTGAGGTAATTAAACCAAATGATGAGATAATGAAATAAGGACGTGAAACATGAAACATGGAACATGAAGCATGAAAAATGATACCTTGAACAATGTCTTGTAAATTTGCAATCTAACATCAAGTGTCTATGAAGAATGTAGATCTAGATCTTGAATATGGATATGAAACAATGCTTGCAAATGGATCTTCAATGCTACATCACAACACTAGCTCAACAACATGATTGATGCTTGATAATATGGACATGATAATGGATCTTGAATTGCTGCAACAAATGATGAAGAAATTTTCCCTTGAATGCTTTAGAAATGCTCTTGTAAACTATCTTGATGCTCTTGTGAAGTCTTGGAATGCTTAACTCTTGAGTGCTTGACTTGATATCATGAAGGCTTAATGAAATAATTATTTGAGAACTTGTTTATATAGGCAATCCATCCAAGTTACCGTTTATTAGATCCCAAAGGCTGACATTCATAAAATTTGAATTTAAAATCTTGATTTCTTGCTCAAAACCCTAGAAAAGGGGCCAAATGGGACTCATACGCCACCTATGGCATATGGGTCCCACCTAGATGGGACTCATATGTCCAAGGTGGCGTATGGGTCCCACAAGGCCTTTTTAAAGAGAGAAAAAGTTGAGGAGATGAAAAATTAAGTTTATTTGATGTCTAGATGTCGAGATTTTGATTGAAATAAGCCTCAAGATGCATAATATAGGGTCTTAGGGGCCTATTAATGATGAAATAAAGGTCATAAATGCAAGGGGGCTCAAAAATCAATGTGAAAGTGTAAATAAATATACTTTACAACATCAAATTAAGGAAAAATTAGGTCTATTTAGCTTAAAAGGGCCCTAAATCCAATGTGAATGTGTATAGCACATTAAAACACTAGATTAAGGAACCATTAAGTCCAAGTGCCCTAAATTTAATGTGAAGATGTAAATGAATACACTTTACAATGCTAAATTAAGGCAAAGTTAGGTTTATTTAGCTTAGAAGGGCCCTAAATCCACTATGAAAGTGTACAACACATTACAACACTAGATCAAGGAGACATTAGGCTCATTATTCTCAAATTAGGCGAGTAATTGTACCATTTCCAAGAGCACACAATTTCCATTTTAACACTATTAAAATTTATAACTTAATTACAGTGAGCACTAGGGATCCAAACTCAATTCAAGGTCCATATTATCTAGCTAATAAACTTAATATTTAGCTTGCAATCCAATACTAGCATCAAATTTGATACAAGAACATAAATATCATCCATTTTTCAATTCTCCATCAAATGACCATGTGAAAATATCTAGAACCTATTAGTATTAGTTTCAATGCTCAATACCTTATGTTCCTATGGATATTGAATAGTTTCAATCTAGGAGTTTGTACTATGAATAATGCATATAGTGTATAAGTTCTAACTAACCTTCAATTCAATAATTTATGTAAGTAATTATATTTTACTTAATTTTAGTCACCACAAGATCAAGGTTTCTATAATTCTAGGGATGATCTTGTAACGCCCCGTCGCGCAAACCCCAAAGGAACAACTAAAAACACAATTTTTTTTTTTTAAAACATAAGGAATGCACTTTAATATTTCCATCAAAACTAATGTTCCAAGTTGCACAACTAAGTTCCTTGGGGTACACAAGGTGAAATTACCAAACTACCCCATAACAAAGTTAACGGACGAAACATTAAATTACCAATTACGTAATCCATTCATTGACATATCATCATTTAAAAACATTCATTAACGATAACCAAAATGATAAGAATAATCCATATAAAACCATACATGCAAATACAATAAATTAATCATGGAGACATTAAGTACATATTTCCACAGATACAACATAACATTAATAGTATTTACAAATGGTAGTTCTAGAATGATTTACATGGTGTGATAATACATTACATCAGTCTGATAGTACATCTCAATGAATACATATACATAATTACATCATAAGTCTTCCCAATGCACGTGGGAGTGATACATCAATACATAGAATACATCTGGTAACATATGAACCCTAGATCAAACTACATCTACAAAACTCTGCACTGAATGGTACAACTGCATCATAAGGGGACCCAACGGGGTGCGTAGCACGTTCCACCCGACCACCCCCATGCTAGGAGTAAATAAGGAAGGATCCTCGACCAAGCACATCCAAATAGTCACACAAGACTAACTCCAGACACAAAAAGCAAGAGACCACAAAGAAATATCTCATAACAACAATAAATCTCCAAAACATAACAATAGACCACTCCCAAAGGATTTCAATAACAACTCAAAGGGAATGCTAGAGGAGAGTGTCATCACATGGCCTTACATGGATTATCTAGACAACCTAACACAAGGTGTCACCTCCATCTATGGTTATCTTGACTTCCTATCTCAAGGCGCCGCTCCATAGGGTAACTCATGCAAAACCGTTAACCTCTTGTGAAGACGAGTCAACAATCTTGCCAACCACGACCTTCTCGGCCCACCTTTAGTCTATGAAAGCCCTAACAGGAAGACGTGACATCCATAATTATCTTATTAATGTTTAACTACCCACCCCCTAATTAATTAATTAGGTTATCACTTATTACTCTAACTGTAACATGGGTTATCCTAATAGCCCCTTTGTATGCCGACGCCCACGTAGAGCCACTCTCCCTAGAAACCCAAAACATAAAATCCAATACCAAGGGATTGTACCAACAAGAAAAATGAACCACAAATGGAACATCCGCGAGGAAAACCATCTCACCAAAATCATATGAAACAACACTCGTAAAAATGGTACAACCCATGTGTAAACTCAAGTAACAATTATAGCCAAGAATAGGGACAAATATCAATTTAAAAGATCAAATATAAAACATCAATTTCCCCACCTCTCGAAGTCCCTAACCAACAACTTAAGCTCCTACAAAAGGATAAACTAACTCAAGGGCTTTCCCACATGACATAATTCCAATTAAGAGAAAACCACAATTGATTCAACGAATAATCTTGAAAGTACACAATTACGTAAAACAACACCATATAACACATTTCGATACACAATAATTTCACCAAGAAATAAATAAATAAATTTACTCAAGAATATTCAACTTAATTTAAATCACATAGTTTATTTCTTATTTACTCGATTAAACTATAACATTGCAAATTTATTTAATTATTCCATAATCTCAGCATAAATAACCATCTTTATATATATACATATACGCTTTTATGCGTATATACATATATACGTATATTTAATAAAACATATATTAAAAATCAATCATGCATTTAAATCATATAATAAAAATTTACCATTTGCATCTCTGTAATTTACAGTAGTAAGTATATATATATATAAATATTAATATATATATATATCTATATATATCTATATATATATTCATATATACTAAATATAACATAAAAATCAAATTTAAAGGAAGTAAAACCTTTGACAAATGCCAACCCACAGCTTGTGGTACTTTGTACCACAGTGTGGGAAGGCCGCATCCCCCACACGATTGCGTCCAATAGCCTCGGTTGCTTTGCGCAGCTGGTGGTGGCTGCGTACATCCCACCATGGGGTCGGGGGTGGTATGGCGGCTGCCGACCACTCCCCCCCCAATATAAATAAATTTTATTTTATATTATATTTAAAAAAAAACACAGTATACAGAACCCTGCGAGATATATATATATATATATATATTTTAGTGTTTTAAAAAATGTAGTACACAGAACAAAAACGTATATATATATATATATATATATATATATTTATTTATTTATGAAACAAAATAGAATAACACATATGAATATGTATATTTATATATAAAATAAATAATATGAACAACAGTCTGGTTTTTCTCCAGACACAAAAGAAATCTGGGCATACAAATTCAACCCCATAATAAATTGATTTTTCCATTTGAAATCAAGAATTTCACAACTAGATTTAGTGAAGAAAATTTAGAAGGTTTTTCATTAGTTTTCTACAAAAGATTTAAAGGTTTAACACAAGCAATCTTTCAACAACAAAACCTTTTTTTTAAAACATAGATATTGATTTTCTAATATGGTAGACATGAGTTTCATTTCCCTTACAGAACTAATGAATTAATAAACCAAAAGAATAAATATATATCAAAAGAACCTAGAGTCCTTCATTTGATGTCGAATCCACCAGCACGACAACCCTTCTTCCTCTTTCAAAAATAGATTTCCTCTGCAGTTTCTTCTCCAATTTCTTCTTTCAGCTAACTTCTGGAACAATAATCTATTTCCCTTACCAAGAACAATTTTTAACAGAGAAGCACACACATATATTTTCTTCAACCTTTGTTACTTCTTCTTTTTCAGACAAAACCCAAAAAACCATCTTGTGTGTGTAGAGAAAACTTCTTCCTCTCACAATAAAATAAAGAAAAATAAATAAAGCTCTTCTTTTTTCTCAAAAATCCAACCCATGCATTGGCTCTTTTTTCTTGCTTTAAAAGCTCACACTTATCTCACAAATTTTAATTAAAAATTCATTAATTTCACATTTATCTTCACATGATATTATCCTTAGATTTTATAATATTAATATTTTGAAAAAAACAATTTACAATTATCATAAACATTATTTATTTAAATTAATTACTTTATACCTTTTAATTAATTAAATAAATTTTAATCTACAATATTTAAATCCATCATTTAATTGAATTATAATTATGTACAATTAATCATATCGACAAAATAACATTAATTAATCCCATATAAAATAAAGATAAATTAAATAACAACTATCCACAAATAAAATAAATAAACAACAACAATACTGAGACAAAGACAAGGTCAAGACCACGACACTGAAAGACTCACAATGATGTGACAAACTTGGGATGAGAACACTTCCTTATCAAATCCTTTTTCCAACATCATACCCATTGGGTTTATGGGACACGCTCAGACTTGACAAGCAGGTGGAGTCGGTGTCCTGTACCTACATCCTGTATAGAAACAAACATCAAGTAGCATGAAAATCTCCATTGTAGACACACCGTGAAATGTAATCGCAGGGTAGCAGGGCGCTCGCAAGCGAGTGATGCTACTCCATCCTTTCACCAAGACTCACTAGCAAACACATCATAAACCATAGCAACATAGAATCACAACATCACCACATATAATATTAAAGAAAACCATAACATAACCAAGTAATATAATCACCACATAATGTATCATCAAACATCATAAGTAATGTCAAGTGTAGCAAACCAACCAAACTATGAATCCACACACAACCAAGTCTGGTGAACTAATCACCATCACAAACCAAGTACCAAACTAGCACATAAGAGTATCAAAGAGTGTCAACAACATGAGGGGTATTACAGATCCAATCATATAGTCCATTATTCCTCTTGGCCACCCTCACAACAAAGTATATAGTTTCATGGGGTGATGGAAAGGTGCATAGATTTGGACATCTAGTCTTCTCTAGATCAAATTCTTGGGTATGTGCAGGATCATGGGGGTCCAAACTAGGCCTCTAAGTGGCGGTGAAAATTCAGAAAATTAGAGTTAGACAACTTGACATAAAAATTTGAATAGGTTATTAACATAATTTGAAAAATATGTAGGAAAAAAAGTTGAAGAAAATTGAATGTAGTTTCTAGGCTACTAGTCCTTTTTTGGAAAAAAACTAATTTTTTTTTGAGAAAATTGGAAATTTCAATGCAGTGGTATTAAATTTTTAGGAAAAAGATAAGAAGCAGGTGTGTGTCTGACCACCCTAAGTACAAGTAAACATAATTTTTTTTTCTAAATTTTTAAATATAAGTATAAGACACATGTCTGGATGTGCCAATTTTTTTTTTAAATTTTTTTCCATGTAAATAATTAGTTATGATTTTTTTACTAATTTTTTTCAAAATTATTAAAATGTCTGTGTTTGACCACCATAACTTGGTCAAAAAATTATGAAATTCATTTTTTTTTTAATCTGTAGTATGTGAAGCATAGAATGTGGTGCATCTTGTAGATTCAAAAAATGTTAAGTAGTTTGAAAGTTATAGAAGTTTTTCAATCAACCTATCAATCGGGACTTTAGATGTAATGTAGGTAGAAAATCAATAATAATATTTATTTAATTCAAAATAAGGAAAAAGTTATATTGGTGGAAAGCTGACAGTTTTTTCTATAAACCCTTTTCGTTTGATGAAATTCGGGTAAAAAAAAGTCGTCAGCCACAAGGGAAAACTTCAGAAAAATAAACAAATTTTTAAAAACACATTTTTTTGGTTGACTTTCCAATTCAGGAAATCCCAAACCAAATCCTGAACAGATATCCATTTAGTTTTTTAAAACGGATATCCGTTAATTATATTTTTGTCATATTATTTGTAATACATAATATTATATAATATGCATTATATATATGTATTATGTATTTATAATACATAAATATATAATATTATGAATTATATATAATATATAATATATTATATTGTATACTATATAATACATATAAATTATTATTTAATATATTATTATATTATATATTAATATATATAATATTATAATATTATAATATATATTATATAATAATCTATATAATAATATAATATATATTATTATATTATATTATATTATTATAATATATAATATTATGTTATATATATTATATTATTATATTATACTATATAGTACATATTTTCTCTATAGTATGCTATATATTATATATAGTATATAACATACTAATTATTATATATAGTATATAGTATATATATGAAATATTATATATTATATTAATATTATATTATATATATTATATAATATATTTAATACATAGTATATATTATATATTTATTGATGTGCAACCAATTCAAAAGAAAGAGAGAGAGAGAGGGAGTGGGAGGGAGTTGAGAGAGAGGGAGAGAGAAAGACCTTAGAAGTGGGAGTGAAAGACTTGAGAGGGATGGAGAGAGAGAGTTGAGACAGAGAGAGAGAGGGGGGAGAGAGGGTGGTATAAAGGGAAGGAGAGAGAGATATATATAGTTTGGAGGGAGAAAGGAGCGAGGGAGAGAGAGAGAGACTTGAGAGGGAGAGAGAAAGAGAGAAAGACTTGAGAGGGAGATGGAGAGAGAGAGTCTTGAGATGGAGAGAGAAATAGATTTGAGAGGGAGAGAGGGAGAGAGAGAGTCCAAGAAAGAGACTTGAGAGAGACAGAGGGGGGTCTGAGAGTGAGAGGGAGAGAGAGAGTTGAGAGGGGGAGCGGGAGGCAAAGAGGGAGAAAGAGAGACTTGAGAAGGAGAGAGAGAGAGAGGGAGGGTAATGCCCTGCCACGCAAACCCCATATGACAACTACAACAAATACAAAATATTTTTTTTTGTTTTAAATAACAATTACACAATGCAACAAATAAACATTTATACAACATAGATATAACATAAAGCATTAACCTAATCCTATGGGGTACATGGTGCATTACCTAAACGAACCCAACAATTAACGATAAATGATACTAACTAAAGTGGAAGAAAGAAATGAGAATAAAACATGATATAAGTACAACAAGAATAAGATATAAATTCATAAACATAAATCACATAATACTATATTCATCTTTAGAGTTCAAAGTTACAAATGTGGAATATATTTCCACAGATACAACGCAATATAAAATCAAAGTTACATTACAAGGCCACTTCCCTTATAACATTGGGAAGGGTACAATCAATAATACAAAATTACAATAATGAAAGAGAATTCTTCATAGGTACAATCTTCCTGTGCGAGCTTCGAGATCACTGCAACTACATCCACGCCATGATCACAACTGGGGACCCAATGTGTGCATTGCATGTTTCCACCTGGCCATGTGGACCTGAAGGAACACCCCTCATGCAAGGAGTCAATAAGAAAGAACCCTCAACCACAAACTCAAACATAAAGGACAAACATCACAAGACTCAATCCCACGAACAACATAAACATCAACATTAAATAAACAACTCAGAAAACTAAAACAACTTTAGAGGCACAAGAACAAGGGAAACAAAGGGGCATAATGGGAGAGTGTCATCGCATGGCCTTCATGGATTCAATAGACTACTTATAATCTAGGAGCCGACTCCATCTATGGTTAACCAGATATCTTGTTTCAAGGTTCTGCCCCATAGGGTGACTCATGCGGAGCCATCTACCTTTCGTGAAGACAAGGTCATGACCTTACTGACTAAGTCTTCCCACCCATCCTTAGCCTTTGGGAGTGCTAATGACAGAGGTGAGGTGTATATTTTTATCTTGTTATGTGATAACTAACCCAACCCACTAAGTAAATTAATTAGGTTTTCACTTAGTTAGGGAAACTCTTTCAAGGGTGACCACTTGTACACTGGCCCCAAGAAGAGCCACTCTCCCCTATTGTAGTGCCTCTCATGTTCTGATACTGCTTTGGTGTGTGTGTTTTTCTTCAGTGTGATTTTTGGTTATGTTCTGATGCATATTTGGTACTTTGTTTGACAACTTTTTTGCCATGTGTTGGGCGTGGTAGACAATTATGCTTATTTTCTTATGACAGTTGGACTTATGTGTGGGATACTCATGTTATGATGATGCTACTTTGTGAGTTATTTTGATGATGTGATGCCTAGATTTTGTTTACTGTATTTGATTTGGGTGAAGGAGACAGGGTGGCATCGCTCATCCATGAGCGCCCTGCCTCACCATAACTCTCCTTCACAATGTGTTTGACTATGAATTATCTGCATATGTATATGTTGTTCGATGTTTTGTATTATGTAGGAATGCAGGTACCGGGTGCCGAATCCACCCACATTGTTGGGTCTGAGTGTATCCTACAGACCCAATGGTTGATGTGGTTAGGGAGTTGGTAAGAAAGTACCCCTGCCTATGTTAGTGGTTGGTCCAGGGATTGTTCATGTTGTGTCCGTACTTCGTTCATGTGTGTATGGTTGTTAATTAAATAATTTTATTTCATGATTTTTATAAGTGTGTTTATGGTTTGGTCTAGTGCTTTATGATTTAAATTAAATGCTAGTCTATGGTGCAAAATATTAAATTAATGAAAGGTTCAATATTGCTTATGATATTAATACTATGGAAAATTATGGTGTACATTAGCACTTTTATTGTTATTTTAAAATGTGAAGCTATCCTTTAATTTAAATCATTAAACTAAATAAATAGTTAAATAAATTATTATTGTTTATTTTTAAAAGAAATAAAGTTAAGGAAATCATTATCTTATTTGTTTTAATTAGAAAAATGTGATTTAATAAAATACATTTTAAACTTCAATTATAATTAAGTGAAATGTTGTTTAAAATTATTATTAATTAATTGTTTATTTTTCAAAAAATTAATTTTATTAAAATTAAATTAAAATATTTAAAAGGCATATTTTTTTTGGTATAAATTAATTATGGAAGATTCTTCTTCCAAAATTAGAAAATGGCATAGATGGTGGGTTAAGTGGAATTTGCATGGGAAAGTTTTCAAAAAAATTATGACAACTTCTGATTTGTATTTTTTGGAAAAAGTATATTTCCAAATATTGCTTTTTCAAAAAAGGCAAGAGGGAGGAAATGAAAAATGAAAAAAAATGTCTGCAACTCAAAAAAAAATTGTTGAGAAATTTTATGAGGATTAGTAATCTGTGTGGTTTTTCATCGATTTGATCTGAGAAGATTTGATTTTTGGCTTGCCCTGGGTTTTGTTGTCAAATCCGTTGTTGCTAGGGTTTTGAATCTCCACATTTCGGAAGATTGCAACTGGTTGGAGTCACACATCATTTCGTCCTCGAATCAGCTTTACATAGAAATCTGGGTAATTCAAATTTCATAATTTGATCTCTGTAGATTTAGTTTTGTAAAAGGAGAAAGGAAATTCTGTTTGAAAGAGAAAATATGCTTTCTGTGTGTGTTTGGGAAAATCCCATTCTCTGTAATTATTTCTTCTTGTTTGTAGATTTTTCCTTCCTCTTTGTAATTTTCATTATGGAATTCTTGTTGAAATCTCGATTGCCTCTGTCTTTGGAATCTTCTCAGAACTGAGAACCCTTTCGTTCCCTGTATTTTCCCTATTCGAGCACTCTCAAAATTTTTACACTTCTCTTTTGTCACTGTATTTCTTTCATGGGAAAATTATTGAATAAAATAAACATATATATGATATTTTATTATGTTATGTAGTTTTTAAATATTAATGTGGAGGTTTTAATATATATGTGTAAATATATATATGTATATATGTAATGTATATATATATATATATATATATATGTATATATATGTATGCATATATTCCTGCATGATTTTTATTTTGTGCTTCAATTGTATCTACTAGATGAATTTGATATATATTTTCAATATATATATACATATATATATATATATACACATATATATATATATATATATATATATATATACATACATATATATATATATATATATATATATATACATATATATATATATATATATATATATATATATATATATAATCAATATTTTTTGTATTCAATATAGTTGAAAAGGAAACAGTACAGTAATGAGAGCAGATTATACATTGTTTTGGGGCCATTGCTTCAGCCCATAATCAGACAACTGACATTTTTACAAAATATGAAATTGCATCATTAGAGTAGCACTATAAATGTGTAGCATTACATAAACTTTCTACAGCCATTAATATTCCTATTGACTTATCTTCTGCTGTGATTTAAGTCTTTGTTTTTCAAGTAGATACTTCTCTTAGAATTGCAGCCATCTCTATGATCCAACCACTGCTTTACAAACGCCAATTTCTGATTATTGCTTTTAGATTCGTCTTCCACCTTCAGATTTTGGAATTTCTCCTTTGCTGCCTGGCAGCTGATGGAAACCTACACATAGACGGATTGTAGGGTGAGTTTTCTATAAAAATCAGTAAGATCTCTTCTACAGCCCTGGTAGATTTCTTTATTCCTTGCATTCCAAATAAACCACAAAATTTCAGTTGATAGAATTAACCAAAGTAAATTGTTAGATTTTCCAAAACCATTACATTTCCCCATTAAAATTTCTAACCTGTTATCCTCTTTTGCTTTCCCATCTTTTAACATGTCAATTTTAAAAATATTCCAAATTTCTTTAGCAAAAAAACATTCAAAGAAAATATGCATAACAGAATCTACTTTCTTACAGATATTACAGATAATCGGATACTTGCTGGAATCCACATTTGGAAGTTTTTGCATCAACAACAACCATCTAAAAGCAGCCTTCTTGGGTTCCAGGGTGCTGTTCCAATTATGGCTGAATATAAGATTCCAATCTTCATCATTTAAGCTTAACTTCCATCTCTAGTTCAAGCCTTCTGACAAAATAGGGTTACTATCCAGAAGCCCATAAATCTCTTTAGCTTTTAGACCTGCAATGCTGTTATTTTCTAGCCAGTTAAGATCAAGCACATTATTCTTCCTACCATTCATGTTGACCGGGGGGACAACCATGTTTTTCTTAATAGTATCAAAGGTTCTTTTCTGCATTTGAGGCAAGTCAAACTTAGCTCTCAGGGTATCCCAACACTTCAGCCCATCCTTTATCAGGATTTGATCAAAATGAGACAAACCTTTTTGGTTCCAAGATTTAGCAGAGCATCCCTGTAACAAAGCCAGAGGCTTGTCATTGTGGAATACATTCCACCAAATGGATCTATCTAAGAAGATCTTATTTATCTCAATATCAATTTGACATTTTTTAATGATTTTATCTTTAGAGTATTCCCAAGCTTTCCACAGACTTTTAAACACCCTGGACCCAGCAGGGGTTGTTGCAAACTCGCCAAAGATCAAGTCACAAAGAGGTAAATGCTTCCAGGTCTTGGCCTTTTTTGGTGTAGCAAGCTTAATATTGTTTCTAACTAAAACTTTCCAAGGCTCATTTCCTATGAGAGCCTTGCAAATCCACTTTGCCGCCAGGGCCAGGCCTTGTTGTTTAAGGTTCTTGAGCCCAAGGCCCCCCAGATGCTTATCCATACAACAAATCTCCCACTTTATTGCATGCCATTTCTTATTACCTCTGCCATCAGACCATAAGAATTGTCTGATTTTCTTTTGAATTTCTTCAACTTGATAACTGTTAAAGAGCCAGGCAGAGGAGTAGTAAATGTTATAAGACGCAAGAATTTTTTGACACACCTGAGCCCTTCCTGCCAAGGAGAGGTACTTATTATTCCAATTGTTCAGATTTTTCTCAATCTTGCCCTTCACCCACTCCCACATGCTTCTCAGGTTGGGACTGACAGCAAAAGGGATCCCCAGGTATCTTACAATTTTACTCGGTCCCCCCCATTGCAGACCCAGCCTATCAAACCAAGGAGGATTAGTTTCCTCCCAGCTCAGCATAATAGACTTGGCTTTTGAGATCCTAGAGCTAGCAAGCTTTTTCCAAGAAATCAAGTTTGCACATGAGATGTCTCACATTTTCCTCTTCCAGCTTAACCATAAGGGTTGTGTCATCAGCAAACTGGAGGTTAATTAGTTCCTCATTATTAGGAAGGACAAGGCCATTTACTTTGGGTGTAAGATGGTTATCTCTGAGGATATAATGCAGAGCATCAGCAGCTATCACAAAAAGTGCAGGGGCAAGGGGACAAGCCTTGCCTTATGGATCTCTGCAACTCAAACTCTTCAGTCAAGCACCCATTTATCTCAATTTGAGCATTAGCATCCTTCATAAGAGTTTCAATCATTCTACAAAATTCCTTAGGGAAGCCAAAAGCTTCAAGGACCATCAAAATGAATGGCCACTCAATCCTATCATAAGCCTTTTCAAAGTCCACCAAGAGCAGACCCACATTTTTCCCTGACGTTCTTGCCCATTCCATCGCCTCCCAACTTGTTAGGAGGTTTTCCAGAATATATCTCCCCTTGATAAAACCTGTTTGTGTACTGTTGATTATTTTTGGAAGCAATCCTACCAACCTTAAAGCTATAGCCTTCGCAAAAATTTTGTAGGAGACATTTAGCAAGGTTATAGGTCTCCAATTTTTAACAAGCGCCTTGTCTCCCTCTTTAGGGATCAGTTTAATAATACCTTTATTAATTTTGCTACCAAGAGAGCCCACTTTGGTAGCTTCAGTGTAAACACTAAGAAGATCCTCACTTACCCAATCTATATTCTTCTTATAGAATTCAATAGGGATTCCATCCACCCCCGGGGTCTTATCATTATTCAGTGCAAGGATTGCTGCCTTAACTTCTTCCAAGGAGAGGGGTCTGCCCAGCTGGCTAGCTTCTTGCTCAGAGAGTTTTTTTGGTAGTAAATTTTTGCAATCTTCCCTTGCCTTTTGGCTTTGAGCATTATTTCCTTTTGAAGAAAAAAGATTTTTGTAGAATTGGAGAAAGCAGCTCTGAATATCCTCAGGGTCCTTGCTCAAGTTGCCATTTTGCCAAATCACATTAACCTTTTCTTTGGCCTCCTTGTTTTTTAGGCAATTGAAGAAGAATTTTGAACCTCTATCCCCTTGAGAGGCCCAGTTTAGTCTTGCCCAAGTTTTGATGCCTTGGTCCTTTAGCATCTGGACTTTTCTCAGCTCCCCCTTCACAGCTACTAACACCTCATTTAGGGAGGTACTTTTTGGATTCTCTTGCAGGTCAGCTTCAGCTTTTAGGAGGTTCTCTTGCAATAAGTTCTCTTTTTTCCTTAGGTCCTTTGCCTTCTTCTGACCGATTGTTTGAAAGATCTTCCAGGCTTCCACATTGGAATTCCATCTTTCCGTGTGTGAAAGCCCCTTATGCATCCATTTGTTAATTTCTTTAACTGTAAAAATGGCATCACAACAATCCTCATCTTCTAGCAGATTAGTATTCAACAAGAATTTTGCCTCTTTTTTCATATTGGTAGGTTGGTCATTTTCCAGCAAAACTTTGACTGAGACGGGGTGATGATCTGAGAGAGTCCAAGGGGTCACTTTGACCCTGGTATTGGACTCCCCCACATTATCAAACTGAATAGCCTCCTTGTTCACATAAAACCTATCCAATCGGCAATAAATTCTTTTCACTCCCTTTTGGAAGTTGCACCATGTAAACCAAATATTTTTCTTTTCTTTTCTAAGCCCTTCTACGGGGTCAAAGAGCTGAAGCTTATTTTTCATTTTATACCAGAAAAATTTCTCATTGGCTTTCCAGCCCATATCACAACCACCCAACTTGTCTTCAGGGTTTTCAACCATATTAAAGTCTCCCCCAATGATCTAGGGGACCTCCAGAAGATCACTTAGCCAATTCCTGAGAACACACCTATGCCTATAGTCATTAGGTGCATACATTGAACAAATACCAAACTTAAGGTTATCTTTTTCAATCAAGATCCACATAGCTTTGTTGCAAGGAGAGAGGCCACAGTTAGTAACCCATTTGGCCCACTTATTTGCAACCAAAATTGCTGTACCTCCCTTCCCTTTTTCGTGATTCGTAGCAAAGTGGGTTGAATCTCTCCAGATAAAATTCAGGCTTGTCTCAAGCTAGAAACTTACAGCTTTGAGCTCTTGGAGCATCACTATGTCCTTTTCCTTGACTTGATTTAAGTACCTTCTTATACTATACTTTCTATCTGGGGACTCAAGTCCCCTGATATTCCAAGACAGGAAATTAAGAGTCATTTGATTCCATTTTTTGGGGCCCTTCATCCGAGCTCCTAAAGGAGTTAAAACACTTAGGGAGGGATGATTTTCCCATTTTATTTTTCAAGTAGGGAATTGAGTCTTCCTTCTACCCCTTCTTTTTTGTTTAAAAACTCTATTCATCAGGCTGTCCCCTTCCTCCTCTTCTTTATCAACAACTTTTGAAAGGGGTGTGACAGCAAATCCCTCCTGTCTACACTTCCCCAATGTGCCTTCATCTTTGGCTGGGGTTGCAACTTCCCCATCTGGGTTCAGGCTGTTTAAATAATCTTGAAAAAATTGTAAGGTGTCATGATTTAAGGGTTTGAACTCTGAGAGGTCAAAGGCTCCCTTATGTTCATCTTTTTTATTAGCCCCATTTTGATTATCTATTTCAGAGATTTTAAGGCTACTTAAGTTATTGGTACTATGGGTGAAGATACCCTCCTTACTCATGGCCTTACAAGGGGGGGTAGGTTCCCCCACTGGTCCTGTCATCAGCAGAGGGGGGTCAGCCCCATCCATAGTAGGAGTAACAGTAGATTTTCCAGTATCAACATCTTTACCAGCTGTCATGGGTGAAGAGTCCAACTTGGACCTTCCATACTCAACTTCCTGTCTAGGTTTGGCTTTACCATTCCTAGGTTCAACCTCCATAATAGAGGTCAGCTTTATATTATGGTCCTTTTCCTAGTAATGAGTCAGCATATCTTTTTTATTATTATATCCACGCCACCTAAGGTCCCTCATTATTTTTTTATTTTTTTCTATCTAATCTCTCATCTGATGCATAACCATCTCTTGAGCACTTAGTCTTCCCCCACGGGAGAGGTTTCCACCCCTTCTTTGGTGATCCACATCGGGGACAAAGCTGCTCGCAGTAATGGCCTCTTCTCTTGTTTCTGGGTAGGTTAGATCAACTTCCTTATAAACAATATTATTATTATCCCCCTCAGTCCTCTATGGGGTCGGGGAATTACCAGCAGTCACCACTTGCCCTTCTTTGGTTAACACCAGATCAGAAGAGCCATCCATCTTAGGATCTTGGGGTGGGGAACGAATGGCCTTTGAAGGAGTCACCTCCTTCCTCGGAATAGGGTTCTCATGATCATGCCCAACAACCAGATTGGCACTCACATTCAACTCAAAGGGTTTAGGATTAAGCTTAATATTCAGATTAGGATCTTTCATCTTAGCCCTCCCCACAATATTGCTTCTAAGGATCGGGTAGTTTTTCCTTCTATGCCCTTCTTTTTTGCAGAGGAAGCATGCATTGGCACCCCCTATGATTTCAATCCTACAGTTTAAAATAGTATTCTCCATTTTGATCTCGATTTCATCTGGGATCTCAACCCCAGAAGTGATGGCTATCAGGACGCGAGCGTCCATATGCAAAAGAGTACTTTTGGTTTCCTCAATCCTTATGGTTCTCCCATAGTGCGAGAGGAATTGCGGAATAACCCTCCAGAGTATAGGGGGAACATTTTTAATGTTTATCCATCTATGGTACGATAAGGCTAAAACCTCCTCGTTTAAGACACTCGGTGACCAGGCAACTGCCCTAAACACTGCATTCCCTATAGACCAGAATTCTTTATTGGTGGCCTTTTTTTGCATGTCTTTATCTCTAAAGAAAATAAGGAAGAGACCCTTTTGTATTAATCTACAGAAGGAATGTTCAATGCCCATTTTTTTATTCCACACATTGAATAACCAGTCATCAAAAAATTTCCTCGAAGGAGTTTTATTGCAGTCTAAAGCAACAAAAAAAATTACAGTGTCTTTAAGTCTTTTTTCTTCATTGTTAAGGACCTTAGCCATGTCTTCATTAGGAATAAAGCAGTCTACCCTAAGGGGTGTGGAAGAGATCTTACCTCCTCGAGCCACTGCTCTTGTCGTTCCATCCCCAACCACAACAAAGGAAGTCGTTGAAGGCACAAAACCCCTATCGCATCCAGAAATGATCTCCTTAAAGGTCTTGGTCCCGTTGCAGCCTAGTACCTCTACCTTCCCATCTGCCCTATTTTGATGACAATCCGGGGGTTTGTCGGGCTCAAGCACTTTCATTTCCATCAATGGCGTCGGTTTTATGCCAGAGGGAGTGAGTAGGGGGTTGTAGAGCGTCGACCACCGCTAGGGTTAACCCAGAGCACCAACACAATACACATGCCAGAAGCGAAAGATAAAACACAAATACAGGATAAAACACGAAAAATATTTCGAGGAATAAAAAAACACATTAATTCAACCCCAGGCTATAGAACGAGACCTTACAAAAGGATAGAAAATACTTCCTTAATGGAAAAACGCCATTCGAAGCCCATCTTCGTACAGAGTCTCCTCGGAGAGAGAGCCAGTGCTCCGCAGACCTAGGGTTTCCCGCCAAGTGCTAGTTTTCCACTTCCCAAATATGGATGATTTCATAATTCAAGATTTATATACATATATAGATTATATATATGTATGTATATAAATAATGAAATATATATATACATATATTTATATATATATATATGTATATATATATTTCAAGATTTATATCCATATATATATATACATATATATATTTCAAGTATTTATATCCATATATATATATACATATATATATTTTCAAGATTTATATACATATATACATATATGCATATATGTATATATATACATGTATACATATATATATATATATATATATATATATATACATATATACATATGTATAAATGTACATATATATACATATATATACACATATATACATATACATACACACACACACACACACATATATATGCAAGAAATGTGAGCAAATAATGAAAAATAAAAATAAGTTATTCTCTGGAAAAAAATTATATATAAAGGGGAAAAATGTTATTTGTAAATTCTGTTTGAAAATGTCTTTTAATTTAAGCTGTATTTAGAATATGAGGAAAATGAAATTTGTGATTTAAAATATACTGTAGAATTTGATTTCATTATTTTCCTGTACTGTGATATATCAGAATAGTTGTTTAAAATAAATAAATATTATAATTAGATTTTGAACTTAGAAGATTAATATCTTAAATCTGCTTTTTACTTTGAACTGATTTTTAAAATAAAGATTAGATTTCCATTATCTTAGAAAAATCAGAATTTAGAATATTTTGTGTGGAAAAGATTTAAAATCAGAAAATAAAATATAGTTAAAAAAATTGAAATTAGTGAATGATTTATAATTGGTTTTTAATAAATTTAGTTAGTATCTTTAATTTTTTTTAAAAGAAAGTTTATTTTATTATGTTTAGATAAATCATGGAATTATCATTGGTGCTTTTTAATTAGCTTTTTAGCAAGTTTATAGACTTAGATATTTAATAAATGAATTATTTAAGTGTAGGAAGATATTTATTAAATTGATTATTGTGTTTGGGATAAATAGAAGTATTAGTGAATTTCCTTACTTTGATTTTTAATTGATGAAAATGGTTATTTGATTGAGAATTGGATGATTTATTATTTAAATTCCTTATAGTTAATGATATGGTGTTATTTAATTGGATGTGATATTTTACTTTGTTCTTGTATGGATTAGCATTATCTCTAGAGGTTAGGGAAAGTGTGAATGCATTTCTATGGTTGCATCTTTTTGGTTCATGTTGATACCATGTGGGAATTTGTGGGTGGTACCCTATTGTGAGTTATGATTCTTTTGGTTGAACATTGTGGTACCCATTTCTTGGTTTTGGTTTTAGGGCAACCATAGGGGAGAGTGGATCTTCTTGGGGCCAGTGTACAAGTGGTCACCCTTGAAAGAGTTTCCCTAACTAAGTCAATCCATAATACATCTTACCATCTATTTAGGATCACATGTTCATATTAGGTCTTTACTTATCACATGTAAGGTGGGGCCTCATAGCTGTGGTTGCGTATGGCTATCATAATTATACCTCGTGAGCTCCTGAATCTGAGTAGGAGGAAATCGTGGTTCCTTTAACAACTTCTGGGCTGAGGCCCTAATCCAGAAAGCAAATAAATCTGTGGTGGTGGTGGAGAAGTTAGGGGTCAAACCACAATAGTGGTTTAAAAATTTTATGAGGAAGGAAATTTCTTTTTTTTTCCTTTCCCCAAACTCAACAAGTTCGGTCGAACTCAATGGTTCGACCGAACCACATTATATGTTCAACCAAACCCCCAAACCCTAAACAAAAATAATAATATTTTAAGGGGTTTGGTCAAACATGGGTTTGACCAAACCCCCTCAAATAAGACATAAAAAAAACATGAATTTTTCACTATCATTTTCACTTTTTACCAGTTGCTTTCCCTATGCTTGTGCATGCAGCAAATGTGATCTGCAAACGGCGATCGACTTCATCTCTCCAACGAACACAAACTCAACTTCATCTCTCGAAAGTTTATCAACCCAACTTGCATATTGAGCACCAGGTTTGTCAAATTTGAATTTCGTAGAGTTCAAAATGCATTTGTTTGTTAAATTTTGAAACCCTAAATGGGAAATTTTTTAAATTTGTTGAATTGAAACTGCATTTGTTTGAAAAATTAACATGCGTTGTCTATGCTTCCACATTTTGCATACATTTCTACCATGGCACCTCCAATTTATTTGAGGCATTATATCAAACAGTTCATTAACAAATTTATTTGAGGAATTATATCAAATAGTTCATGGTAATTTTTGATGAAGTATGATAGAAATAGTGTTTCCATTGTATGCACCCTATATCAAACAATTCATTAACAAATTTATTTGAGGCATTATATCAAATAGTTCATGGTAATTTTTGATGGAGTATGATAGAAATAGTGTTTCCATTGTATGTACCCTATATCAAATAGTTCATTAACAAATTTATTTGAGGCATTATATCAAAACACTATTGGAAATTTATTTGAGGAATTATATCAAAACACTATTGGAAATTTATTTGAGGCATGATGTAATGCCTCCATTGTGACTTGTCTAGGCATTTGAGTTAGGGTTCATTGGTGTTTCGTTGTTTATTGCGTTATTGAATGTTATGGCGAAACTAATATTTTTCTTTATGACCTTGTGTAATCAATTAATTAAATTAAAATTCCTTATGAGGTAACTTAAATAAAATTAAAATTAAAATAATAATTAAATAAATTAAGTTTATGAAATATAAACTAAACATATGTTATTTTACAAGTAAATTAATTCTTAATGTAAAAAGTATTGTACCTAATTATAATTGTTAATTTAATTATCTTGAGAAGATAATTATTTAAATATGGTAAACGAGGTGATGTCAAATAAATCTTAAAGATAAGATTTGAAAGTGAGGTAAAAAATAGAAAAAGATAAAAAGAAAGCCATGCAAGGCTTTTATTGGGAAACTTGTCAAACTTGGAGAAATAATTATTTTAATAAAAGTGGATTAAAAGAGATAAGGGATAAGATTGTGAATGAAAGCAAAATCAAGTGATCGTTTGGGAAACTTGTTTTATTGGGTCTTGAAAATCAAATCTGGCTCCTTATTTTTCTTTATGTATGGATCGATTCTTGGGGGGAATGGAATGAAGTGTAAGACCCTGCTTTGCATGTGAATAATACAATCTTAATTTTGTTATATACTTATAGATGCTTAGATATATTTCAGGCAATGCATAGTGTGATTTCATGAAAATGTGCTTGTATTTCATTTTGAAATGTTTTATTATAATTTCCATGGAAGTATTAGGCACTTGTAAACTATGAATGTGAATTGGAATTTTAATGAAATGGTTGCACAATTAAATCTTATTTTAGTTACCAAATTAATGTGAAATATGATTGTTGCTTATGATTTCATTGGTAATGTGCAGGAAAGAAAAGAGGTGCTAATACGAGAACACATAACCAATGAGAACAAATTGAAAGACACCATTTTGTGCTTATGTACTTGATTTCCTTATTTTGGAGCCGAGGGAAAATAGTTACTATGTTTATTCTTTTGGGTTGAAAGGTTATTTAATTGTGTCATGTGAGATATAAGTTGGGGTTAAGGTTTATGAACCCTTATCCAAGTGTGAAACTCGGATAGAACCTTAAGTGGGACTTTAAAGAGGGTTGTTGGTCAATTTCTTTAGTTGGGATACAAAGATAAACCCCCTAGGGTCTATACCATAGTTGTAGGGGACAAGTGGGCATGCAATATGGTCCCAAGGACATGATTTGACCCTTCAAAAGTCCACTTGAAAGGGAGTGACGAATTTGAGTCTTTGGGAGTTGGGAGAAGTGACTTATCACTTCCCCACCACACTCCCCAAAGTTCATTAATGAACTTGGAAAGAGCATCAAATCTCTCACATGTGTGGAGCCACCCTATAAGGGTTGTTGGGTAGAGTGTCATAGTACATTCCCCATCTCCCCAAAAGTCTCACACATGTGTGAGAACTTGTGGGGATGTGTGTTGAAAGATCAAATGAGAGAGTGACAAGTGTCTCTCTCTCATTCAGGTGAATTCAAGTTGAATGCCTATATACTTGGATGGAAAAGAGGAAATGGATGTTACCCACTTCTCCTTTTTGGAGAACTTTAGTGGAGATGGCAGAAAGAATGAGAAGAGGAGAGGAGTCCACCTCTTTGAGAAGAAAGTGTTCAAGATGGCTTGGCTTGAAGAAAAGATGGTTGAAAGAGTTCAATCCCTTCATCAAAAAGAAAGAAGATAAGTTCTTATTTCCATTTACTCTTGTGTATTTGTTGTAAGAATGTGGCATGTTGTATAGATCATGGTTGAACATAGAGATTAGGGAACCTAGATGCATGAAATTCAAAGCTATGTCATTATTGTTCCTTTGTAAGAATTTGAAAAGACTCCATTGATCATCTTGGAGCTGAAAGACTACCTTTCGGGGGTATGGCTAGAGCCCACGAGGCTCCATGACGCCATTATGGAAGAGTGGAGAGCAAGACCTTATGCAATGATTTGTCATTTATTTTAATTCTATGTGATATGGTAAGGATGAAAGCTTAAGTAGAGGGTATTATGTTGTAAGTTTTGTTGTTTGGAGTGCAAAACTTTATGTAAGAAAATAAATATGTTATCTAGAAGGTCATGTATTAAAGTTATCATGATGGAAAGTTTTGATATTGTAGAGAGGATTTTAGTTAGAATAAAAAGGAGATATAATGTTTCAGCTCTACCCTTTCAAATAATGAAACATTTAATTCAAAAATAATTTGTTAGACTTATTAGAAATCTGACTGTCATGAGAACTTATCAATTGAGCAATGGCAACTATGTGAGTAAGGTTTAAATGAAAGTATTCTAAATAAGTGTAAAATTTGCAAGAGGTAGGTTGGGAATGTTTAGTCTTTTTGACGTTGTTACATATTTAATTTAACGCCCTCTGTTCGATAATATACATGATGTGTTACTCTACCTTGGTTAAAATGATTTAATATGGGTCAACGGTCTATTAGATAAACTAGTAAAGAAGATAGCTATTAACTCCGTGAGGATAAATATACAATTCTCAGTAACAACAGGTAGATTCTATGAAAGAGAGACTCTTATTGCAATACTATTTTCTTCTTACATTGACCTGCTCATACAGAGAAAAATAAATAAAAATAAAATAAAATAAAATAATAAATTGATAAAATGGAGGAATAACACAGCTGGTTAGAGGGCTCAGGTCGACAGGTATAAGCATGCACCTCCATCAAATCTAGCACACAAATAATAGTGTATCCATATTCCACATTGAGAGACCTATGAGTCTAGCGTTGACATTACTTAAGGCCCAACTCTAATATCTTCAGAGCTGTATGATTACCACTATCACTATTGATGGAAGTTCCTCTAATTTTGAGGGGTAATAGTTTTGCGCCGTTAGCTAGAAGTAAGATGAGGCAGGGAATGCATAAAGATAGCTTTAGAACCCTCTGTTGAGGAAATAGATCTAATGCCCAACACTCTTTTATAAAATTATTAGAGATTCTAGTAGGAAACTTTGAAACCTTCAATCCATTGCCAACATAAAGGGCGATTTAAAATTTAAATCACCCATTAATTTTTTTTGAATTCATTAATAGATACAGCTAAATGTGTACGCAAAACTCTGCATTTCATTTCCAACCATATCACTCATAAGGCACATTCTTTGACAAGGAATTTACTTCCCTTTGAAATAGGCGTCATTCTAGGCTCTTCTGAATAACATATCAAACTGTTTGGGAGGACATTTTTTTTATCAACATTCTAAATACCTATGGATTGTTCATTAATGAACCACCCGCTCAAGCGGCAGCTATAACCACAACCAAATAATGGGCCTCTGTCTTTTGATAGACGTCCCTGCAAACCTACAAATGATGAACCTAGCTTGTACTTTCGCAAGAGACTTCATTGGGCACGATACTAATATTTTCTCTTTCCTTACTCTTCCAAGATTGACACTGGTTTCCAAGGTCATCAATATGAAATAAATTCTTACCAACTGTCGTCAGAAGGAAATTGAGGAACAATGCGCCTAAGCCATAGGAGGTTGTAGGCATTTATTAGTGGGAATCTATGATAAAGCGAATGGAGAGGTTGACCTTTTTGAAGCCCAGTACCTGGTTGCAGGCATGATGTGTTTTTTTTTTCACAGCATTCTTTAATTGGTTAATGTGTTGCAATCAAAGTTATGATGTCTGTATTTCTCTTCTTTTAGACGTCTTCACCTGCAGGGCAATTATTATTGCCAGCCGATTGCAAGGTCACCTATCCCACTTCGTGCCATATCAACCAGAGATAATAATGTTGAGTTTTGGACTTCAGTATGGTCTACCTCCTCGCTCAGACTTCATGCAAGTACTCACGCCAGTGCTAACAAATAAAAAATAAAAATAAATCTGTGGTTTAGACTTCAAGTTGGCATTCTTTGATCACCCCAAATTTAATTTTTATGCGTAGTTCGAATACATTCTTCTTCATTTAGTGGACCACCTTTGTTAGAGGGCCATCGAAGCACCTCTTAATCACTGTATACTTAAATAGAATAGCTCTACACTCGACTGTAGAGGTGGTGTTAAATTGTCTTGACTGTTGTGATAGTATGAGATTTTAATATGTTACTGTAGGTGTCTTTATAGAGTATAATGGAGTTCATTGTGGTATAGCATAGGTTAGTGCAGCGGGTTGTCTTACTGACACAGTGGGTGGGGAGTGGTGACAGTTAGGATTTCAAAGAGATGACCAAAGTTTCACTAAAGCTAATTATTAGTCTTGCAAATCCCAACAGTTTTAGCTTGTTCTAGTGGGGTGACTTGTGTACTGGACTGATGTGTTTCAACTCCGGCCTCGTTTCTTTTTCATTCATCTTGCATAGCTTCTGAAATTTGCTACTATATCGGTGAAACCACTCCAAATAAATTATACTCCTTGCTCCAATTTTTTTTCTATGCCCAACTCTTTATCTTTTCCCTCTGCTGTTGCATGGATACAGATGTATTATTAGCATGCACCTAGTGTTGGCATCCATGCTGTTACAAAATAAATAAATAAAAATATAGTATTGTTTAATCTAGGTACCTCCGTGTAAACATCTAACTGTTAATTGTCATAAAGTATTATGAGATATCTTTTTATTAATACAAAGGTTCTCTGTCTTGGCTGACTCTTTGCGTTTGCTTAAGAAAAAAAAACCATAATGTTGGAACAGAAAAAAAAAAAAGAATTCAATCCTGTGAATTTTAAAATAAATGGATGTAATGTTCTAACGAAAATATAACATCCTACTAAGATAAGATCGAATAAAAATATCCAAGGTTGTAAGTTAGAATCGTATGGCCTTTTCTTTTAAAAGAGGATATTTTAAAAAACAAGGAAAATAAAAATTCAAGTTAAAGGAAAGACTCTAAAAATTAGGAGGCTTACATGGCCTTTAGGCTTAGAAAAATAAAAGAGAAATTAAAAAATATATATATAATGAATTTAAAGAGGATTTATAAAATTAAGAATTTTAATATATTTTCATGTAATGGAATTTAAACTTTATTTTTTTAGTTTAAGTTATTGTTTATTAAATGTTATAATTGGGTAAGTAAATATTCCTTAAAAATAAGAAATGTTAAATTATTCATATAATTAAACAATAAGTTAGTGATAAATAAAATCGCTATTTGGGGGTGAAATTGGGCGAGATTATCACTGTCTTTGACATCTAAATTATGATTTAAAAAAAATATATATCATTATTACCAACTCAATGATAGTTTGATGTTGTTATTATTAACATTATACATGAATTCTTGATAATGTTCTTGTGTAAGAGGGTAGTTGTGATGTGTTTTTATTCCTATTGGCTGAGATGTTAAACAATTAGCAAATGATTTTTTATTTTTTTTGTCAAGCCATCGATTAAGTAATACCATTGTACCAACGTCCATATGTGAATCCAATCAAAAATATGAGAAAGGTCTAAGTGGTTGATGAAACAGTAATAGTATTGTCACCTAAGAATAAATGTTGATTAATTGACGATTTTTTTTATTTGAGGTTCAATCGCAAGAGATAATGCTATTTCAATTAACACTTAAATGGTAATATGAGTATTACGAATAAATGCTAATAACACTGTAATAATAAGATTGCCTTTAATATTATCAAATAGTAATGATATTGTATCATAATGGGAATAAATGATATCAATCATGATATGTTTGGTGTCATGGTAAATTTTGTTACAGATTCTGTAATAAGAGGAATTATATCCATTATTGATAATACCTCTATCTTGTACTTGGTTCCAATCATTGTTTCCCTACCTATTCAATAACTTGTTTTCAGCCATGGAAGTAAGAGGGGATAACATTGTTGGGAACATTAGGCTTAGGATGAATGACTTTAGTAAGCGATGCACTATGTAATACGAGAACCTCCTCTTGATATGTATAGTATGCTTTCATGTGTGTGTATGGTTGACATTCACTATTGTATTTAACGTTTAAAAAAAAAAAATGTTGAGTTTTTTTTTTCTAGCATAAAATTATGGGCATGACACTTGGTATCAGAGCCAGGTTGCAACTCTAGGGAACTCTGGGTGTAATTTGGGCATTAAGAGTTGTGTGTGTGTGGATAAATGTGCAAACCTCCTTGTGTTAGCTAAAATAAAATATTGTAATGAAAATTGTAGATAACTTACCTTGCATAGAAAAAGAGAAATATAGTGGTTATTACCCAATCTAGTTAGAGTTGTGATGTACCTAATGGTCAAAGATTGAACAAATTCCATGGTTCAAATTGATTTTTAATTGAAAGCATTTGATCTTTAATAATTAATCAGACAAAATAGGTTCCCTTGATTTAAGTTAGGAAGGTGGAGTACTTAGTCTATCTAACAAGGGTTATGACGTTAATCTAGTCTTTCGGCATTTAACTTTCTTAAACCTTGAAATGGTATAATTGAGTTTTGAAACATAGTCTTTTTATAAAGTGCATAAATAGTGTTATAAGACATCACGATGTGTATTATTAAAGAAACATTATTTTTTTGGCTTCCTATGTCTATAACTATAAAATACAATTGTAGTGCTACTTCTTGAAGTTATGGTTGTTCTGGGAGAAACATATTTTCTTATAGAAACCTTAATTCATTTAAAGAAAGTTATACTTTTGAAGAGGAAGAAAACTATATGAACCTCTAAAGGGGATTAATGTGTTAAAGGTTGTGGTCATATAAGGTTAGATCTCTAAACCCTTAAATTGATTAAATCATTTTGACAACAAGAATGGAATAATAGAAAACCCTTGAATTGTGTATTATGAGGAACTTGAGCAATCATATAGTTAGATTTAAACTCTTGACAAAGATTGAAACTAAACCTTTAGGGTGTAGGCTGTTTGACAAAACAAAATTAAGGACTTGTATACAAATTGGTATTTATAAACACATGAAATAAGAATCTTGTACACCTTGACCATGGAATTTCTAGGCCCTATTCTATTACCCAAAGATCTTGATTTACATATAAGTGTATAAGGGTTAATCTCATGAAGCAACAAACAATTCACTTTATGGTTGGTAAGAGAGAATTTCATGCATGATGGCATCAACTAAGAATCAAAGCTTGGCAATACATAGTAAATCCAATTTTGAAAAGTGGTCAAAACCATATAATACCTTGAATTAATTGGTGAAACCTTATGTTATTCTAACACTTTTGCAAGTAAATTGAGACCTAGTGAATTTAGTGGAACTATAACAACTACTAAAACTTTGAGTTCTTTTATGTATAGACTAAAATATCAAATGAAAGAACATGATTCAAGTCATAGTTGAGAATGTGTTGAAAGATACAACTAAGTAAAGATTAGAGAAAATTGATAAATAGATATTGTATAAATAATTTTCGTCTTGAAAATTAAACATAAAACCTTTGTGATCAAGGGACCATATCTAAATATGAGTTTGAAGTTATAATATTCTCTAAAACACATGCTATTACTACCTTCCTTATAAATGATCTAAGAGCTAAAGACCTATTGACTCCAAAATAAGAAAGTATACATGTCTTATGGGGAGTAACAACATATTCAATTAGGTGTTGACCTTTAAGGTTGTGTACATGTCACTAGAACTAAAGAATCAATTGTTTGAATTTATAAATCTGGTGAGGAATTATGTAAAAGTTTTAGTGAACTAAGTGATTGAGAAACTAAATGGTATCATCATGGACATGAAAATGGTTATGGAAGACTCCCAACTAATGTTGTGCATATCTATACCAATGCCTAGTACTCTGGAGAAAAATATATATGTGTGTGTGTGTATGAAATACAATGGAGAAAACTTAAATGTAGGGATTGTTACTTATCGCATGTCCTTGAACCTTATAAAGTTAGAAATAATTGTGGTTATAAAAATTATGATTATAACATGTGATTGAATGAGTCAACCTTAGGTAGTGAAATGCAATATTTGTTTAAAAATATATATAGATTAATGAGTTGTGAAAATTATTATTCTATGATTTATCATGTGTTTTATGAATTGAGTGTGCTTTCTCCTCTTGTATTATAATGTTTCAAAATAAAATGACTGATTAACTTCTTTATTGAGTAGAAAACATTCTTTATCATGTGGCAAAATATATATAATGGAATTACCATATGGATATGTTAGTGAACATGTAACAAACATAGTTGAATGAAAGAGGAAGGACAATATGGATTCAAATATAGAAAACCAATATTGATCTTATATGTGATGTTGGACAATGGATTAGTAAGATAAAAGTATGATATACCATGTATTGTTAAACCTAAGAAAATGGAGTACTACCTAGGATATAGTTGTGCATCATCTAGCGACTTCCTTTACATATGCAAAGTGAGTAGAGATTTACAAAATTGAGAAGAAAAGTGAATTTCACCTAAAGAAAATGGAGTGTATTTAAGTACATTGATTTTGCTATGTTATATGAAAAATTTCATAGAGTGTATTGTGTTATGTCATGTGATGTGAAACCAGTAAATGTGTTGTGCCCCAAGTATGAGATACATGGTATCCGACTTGGGATAAGGGTGGTGGACGTCTAGTACGATCCCCTATGTGTACCCTTTGTGATGGTCCATTGTGTAAGTTAGCTAGTTAAGAAATGATGTAAACATGATATGTGTGGACGTGTGTTTATTAAATGCAATGTGATGTATTCCTTTGTGTTAGTCTTGTTTGTATGTTAAATGTGTACCCCTAGCGTTTGGTTCCCCCCTAATGGGAGTGTGATGCCAGCTAGTGTAAATAGGGGTTGAGAGGCACATGGTCTACCATCAGAAGATTACGAGCTCAGGGTGTTGTCCCTAATCCTGATAAAGGATCTATGTCAAGTCATTGTAATCTTCCCATGGACATTGATCGTGGCCTACTCCCCCACGTATGAGAGCCACACTTGTTGGTTCATAGTGCAAACCTATTCCTTGATGTTTATAACCCATGGGTGAAGGATGGAATAACATGGACTACCAGTTATTCATACTTATGTGGTCAAGGACCACCAGTTACTCATATTCATGTGGTCAGGGACCACCAGTGCTTCATGTTTGTGTGGTTAGGGACCACCAGTGATGTATATTAATGTTGTCGGGGACCACCCATTAATCATATTTATGTGGTCAGGAACCACCAGTTATTGCATGCTATAATACTTATGATGTGGTTAGAGAACCACTATTCCCCTCCTCCCCTTAGGTGGCTTATCAAGTCACGTGGTGCTTGTAATGTGCAAATTTTATTGTTGAAATATGAATTATTTGTAATTCTTGATTAATGTTTTATTTTATTATGCACCAGCAATGTGTAATTTTACATTTATGTACTTGGGCTATTTATCCATTAGGAAGTTGTTATATAGTTCGATTTGCCTCAAGGACTTGTTTAATTTTGCCTTTGAATTATGATTGGAAAGTTGCAATGTAGCTACAATTTATCTTTATTTTGTTTCTCTTGAATTTATAAGTTCCCTCTTGGGAGTTTTATTGAAACTTTGGTTTATGACCTTGTGTTATTCAGTTTGAGGCTTTCTCCTTGGTTGCAAATTTGCTGGCATGTGTGGTGTAATGTGGAATTTGTAAACTTCCATATCCCAGGGTGTTCCCTGGCAGGTCGTATAGGGGAGTAGCTGTGTTGGGGAATTATTTTGAAAGGGGTTGTGAATGGGACTGGTATGGGACGGTCATTAATCCATTCTCCCCTCATTCTATGATTATTCTCATCTATATGAAAGAGTCCTTAAAGAAGGGCCTCGAGTGGCATCCAAGAATATCCATCCTTATAAACCCCATTGTGTGAGCCTTATGTTGTAAATTGTGTGGTTGTATGAGGATAGGCACACCTAATTTGGGAAGAGCATCCTTTGTATGAGGATAGGCGCACCCGATTGGGAAGAGCAACCTTGCTATTGTTGTGTGTACATGTGAAAATTGCAAGTAAATGTGATGTGTGATACGTGTGAACTATGTGAGAAAGATAGCAACAAATGATACAAAGTTAATATTCCTTGAGACATGAATTGATATTGAAAAATAAAAATAAAAATAGTTTCTAACATCATGAGTGATGTTTATGATGCAAAAAGGGAACCTTGAAGGGTGGATAAGGATGTTATTGTGTTTTGGATACATGTTGGTGTAATTGTTAATAACAAATGTTAATTACATAGATAATTACTAGTATTTATTACATTGCTAGTATATTGGTTAAATATTCTATGGTGAGAAATTTTGTTTTAATTATTTAGAAGTTTGATACATGGAAGGGATGTCTCTAATATGTGCTTATATTTAAATATTTTGAATCACTTCATCATGGAAGTAAAGTAATTGGTATGTTTACTAGATTATGTACATTACTATATGAAGGATATGTTTCCAAACCTTAACGACTTCCAGGAGGAAGTCTAAATTAAGGGGAGGGGGATGTAAGACCTCGCTTTGCATGTGAATAATACAATCTTAATTTATTTTTATATGCTTATAGATGCTTAGATATATTTCAGGCAATGCATAGTGTGATTTCATGAAAATGTGCTTGTATTTCATTTTGAAATGTTTTATTATAATTTCCATGGAAGTATTAGGCACTTGTAAACTATGAATGTGAATTGGAATTTTAATGAAATGGTTGCACAATTAAATCTTATTTTAGTTACCAAATTAATGTGAAATATGATTGTTGCTTATGATTTCATTGGTAATGTGCAGGAAAGAAAAGAGGTGCTAATACGAGAACACATAACCAATGAGAACAAATTGAAAGACACCATTTTGTGCTTATGTACTTGATTTCCTTATTTTGGAGCCGAGGGAAAATAGTTACTATGTTTATTCTTTTGGGTTGAAAGGTTATTTAATTGTGTCATGTGAGATATAAGTTGGGGTTAAGGTTTATGAACCCTTATCCAAGTGTGAAACTCGGATAGAACCTTAAGTGGGACTTTAAAGAGGGTTGTTGGTCAATTTCTTTAGTTGGGATACAAAGATAAACCCCCTAGGGTCTATACCATAGTTGTAGGGGACAAGTGGTCATGCAATATGGTCCCAAGGACATGATTTGACCCTTCAAAAGTCCACTTGAAAGGGAGTGACGAATTTGAGTCTTTGGGAGTTGGGAGAAGTGACTTATCACTTCCCCACCACACTCCCCAAAGTTCATTAATGAACTTGGAAAGAGCATCAAATCTCTCACATGTGTGGAGCCACCTTGTAAGGGTCATTGGGTAGAGTGTCATAGTACATTCCCCATCTCCCCAAAAGTCTCACACATGTGTGAGAACTTGTGGGGATGTGTGTTGAAAGATCAAATGAGAGAGTGACAAGTGTCTCTCTCTCATTCAGGTGAATTCAAGTTGAATGCCTATATACTTGGATGGAAAAGAGGAAATGGATGTTACCCACTTCTCCTTTTGGAGAACTTTAGTGGAGATGGCAGAAAGAATGAGAGAAGGAGAGGAGTCCACCTCTTTGAGAAGAAAGTGTTCAAGATGGCTTGGCTAAAAGGAAAGATGGTTGAAAGAGTTCAACCCCTTCACCAAATAGAAAGAAGATAAGTTCTTATTTCCATTTACTCTTGTGTATTTGTTGTAAGAATGTGGCATGTAGTATAGATCATGGTTGAACATAGAGATTAGGGAACCTAGATGCATGAGATTCAAAGCTATGTCATTATTGTTCCTTTGTAAGAATCTGAAAAGACTCCATTGATCATCTTGGAGCTAAAAGACTACCTTGCTCGGGGGTATGGCTAGAGCCCATGAGGCTCCATGATGCCATTATGGTAGGGTGGAGAGCAAGACCTTATGCAATGATTTGTCATTTATTTTAATTCTATGTGATATGGTAAGGATGAAAGCTTAAGTAGAGGGTATTATGTTGTAAGTTCTATTGTTTGGAGTGCAAAACTTTATGTAAGAAAATAAATATGTTATCTAGAAGGTCATGTATTAAAGTTATCATGATGGAAAGTTTTGATATTGTAGAGAGGATCTCGGTTAGAATAAAAAGGAGATATAATGCTTCAGCTCTACCCTTTCAAATAATGAAACATTTAATTCAAAAATAATTTGTTAGACTTATTAGAAATATGACTGTCATGAGAACTTATCAATTGAGCAATGGCAACTATGTGAGTAAGGTTTAAATGAAAGTATTCTAAATAAGTGCAAAATTTGCAAGAGGTAGATTGGGAATGTTTAGTCTTTCTTGACATTGTTACATATTTAATTTAACGCCCTCTGTTCGATAATATACATGATGTGTTACTCTGCCTTGGTTAAAATGACTTAATATGGGTCAACGGTTCTAATAGATAAACTAGTAAAGAAGATAGCTATTAACTCCGTGAGGATAAATATACAATTCTCAGTAACAACAGGTAGATTCTATGAAAGAGAGACTCTTATTGCAATACTATTTTCTTTTTACATCGACCTGCTCATACAGAGAAAAAAAATAAAAAAAATAAAATAAAATAAAATAATAAATTGATAAAATGGAGGAATAACACAGCTGGTTAGAAGCCTAGGTCCATTGTGCATAAGCATGCACCTCCATCAAATCTAGCACACAAAACAATAGCAGTATCCATATTCCACATTGAGAGACCTGTGAGTCCAGCATTGACATTACTTAAGGCCCAACTCTAATATCTTTGAGCTGTATGATTACCACTATCACTATTGATGGAAGTTCCTCTAATTTTGAGGGGTAATAGTTTTGCGCCGTTAGCTAGAAGTAAGATGAGGCAGGGAATGCATAAAAGACGCTTTAGAACCCTCTGTTGAGGAAATAGATCTAATGCCCAACTCTTTTATAAAATTATTAGAGATTCTAGTAGGAAACTTTGAAACCTTCAATCCATTGCCAACATAAAGGGCGATTTAAAATTTAAATCACCCATTAATTTTTCTTGAATTCATTAATAGATACAGCTAAATGTGTACGCAAAACTCTACATTTCATTTCAAACCATATAACTCATAAGGCACATTCTTTGACAAGGAATTTACTTCCCTTTGAAATAGGCGTCATTCTAGGCTCTTCTGAATAACTTATCAAACTGTTTGGGAGGACATTTTTTTTATCGACATTCTAAATACCTATGGATTGTTCATTAATGAACCACCCGCTCAAGCGGCAGCTATAACCACAACCAAATAATGGGCCTCTGTCTTTTGATAGACGTCCCTGCAAACCTACAAATGATGAACCTAGCTTGTACTTTCGCAAGAGACTTCATTGGGCACGATACTAATATTTTCTCTTTCCTTACTCTTCCAAGATTGACACTGTTTTCCAAGGTCATCAGTATGAAATAAATTCTTACCAACTGTCGTCAGAAGGAAATTGAGGAACAATGCGCCTAAGCCATAGGAGGTTGTAGGCATTTATTAGTGGGAATCTATGATAAAGCGAATGGAGAGGTTGACCTTTTTGAAGCCCAGTACCTGGTTGCAGGCATGATGTGTTTTTTTTTTCACAGCATTCTTTAATTGGTTAATGTGTTGCAATCAAAGTTATGATGTCTGTATTTCTCTTCTTTTAGACGTCTTCACCTGCAGGGCAATTATTATCGCCAGCCGATTGCAAGGTCACCTATCCCACTTCGTGCCATATCAACCAGAGATAATAATGTTGAGTTTTGGACTTCAGTATGGTCTACCTCCTCGCTCAGACTTCATGCAAGTACTCACGCCAGTGCTGACAAATAAAAATAAAAATAAATCTGTGGTTTAGACTTCAAGTTGGCATTCTTTGATCACCCCAAATTTAATTTTTATGCGTAGTTCGAATACATTCTTCTTCATTTAGTGGACCACCTTTGTTAGAGGGCCATCGAAGCACCTCTTAATCACTGTATACTTAAATAGAATAGCTCTACACTCGACTGTAGAGGTGGTGTTAAATTGTCTTGACTGTTGTGATAGTATGATATTTTAATATGTTACTGTAGGTGTCTTTATAGAGCATAATGGAGTTCATTGTAGTGTAGCATAGGGTAGTGCAGCGGGCTGTCTTACTAACATAGTGGGTGGAGAGTGGTGACAGTCAGGATTTCAAAGAGATGACCAAAGTTTCACTAAAACTAATTATTAGTCTTGCAAATCCCAACAGTTTTAGCTTGTTCTAGTGGGGTGACTTGTGTACTGGACTGATGTGTTTCAACTCCGGCCTCGTTTCTTTTTCATTCATCTTGCATAGCTTCTGAAATTTGCTACTATATCGGTGAAACCACTCCAAATAAATTATACTCCTTGCTCCAATTTTTTTTCTATGCCCAACTCTTTATCTTTTCCCTCTGCTGTTGCATGGATACAGATGTATTATTAGCATGCACCTAGTGTTGGCATCCATGCTGTTACAAAATAAATAAATAAAAATATAGTATTGTTTAATCTAGGTACCTCCGTGTAAACATCTAACTGTTAATTGTCATAAAGTATTATGAGATATCTTTTTATTAATACAAAGGTTCTCTGTCTTGGCTGACTCTTTGCGTTTGCTTAAGAAAAAAAAACCATAATGTTGGAACAGAAAAAAAAAAAAGAATTCAATCCTGTGAATTTTAAAATAAATGGATGTAATGTTCTAACGAAAATATAACATCCTACTAAGATAAGATCGAATAAAAATATCCAAGGTTGTAAGTTAGAATCGTATGGCCTTTTCTTTTAAAAGAGGATATTTTAAAAAACAAGGAAAATAAAAATTCAAGTTAAAGGAAAGACTCTAAAAATTAGGAGGCTTACATGGCCTTTAGGCTTAGAAAAATAAAAGAGAAATTAAAAAATATATATATAATGAATTTAAAGAGGATTTATAAAATTAAGAATTTTAATATATTTTCATGTAATGGAATTTAAACTTTATTTTTTTAGTTTAAGTTATTGTTTATTAAATGTTATAATTGGGTAAGTAAATATTCCTTAAAAATAAGAAATGTTAAATTATTCATATAATTAAACAATAAGTTAGTGATAAATAAAATCGCTATTTGGGGGTGAAATTGGGCGAGATTATCACTGTCTTTGACATCTAAATTATGATTTAAAAAAAATATATATCATTATTACCAACTCAATGATAGTTTGATGTTGTTATTATTAACATTATACATGAATTCTTGATAATGTTCTTGTGTAAGAGGGTAGTTGTGATGTGTTTTTATTCCTATTGGCTGAGATGTTAAACAATTAGCAAATGATTTTTTATTTTTTTTGTCAAGCCATCGATTAAGTAATACCATTGTACCAACGTCCATATGTGAATCCAATCAAAAATATGAGAAAGGTCTAAGTGGTTGATGAAACAGTAATAGTATTGTCACCTAAGAATAAATGTTGATTAATTGACGATTTTTTTTATTTGAGGTTCAATCGCAAGAGATAATGCTATTTCAATTAACACTTAAATGGTAATATGAGTATTACGAATAAATGCTAATAACACTGTAATAATAAGATTGCCTTTAATATTATCAAATAGTAATGATATTGTATCATAATGGGAATAAATGATATCAATCATGATATGTTTGGTGTCATGGTAAATTTTGTTACAGATTCTGTAATAAGAGGAATTATATCCATTATTGATAATACCTCTATCTTGTACTTGGTTCCAATCATTGTTTCCCTACCTATTCAATAACTTGTTTTCAGCCATGGAAGTAAGAGGGGATAACATTGTTGGGAACATTAGGCTTAGGATGAATGACTTTAGTAAGCGATGCACTATGTAGTACGAGCACCTCCTCTTGATATGTATAGTATGCTTTCATGTGTGTGTATGGTTGACATTCACTATTGTATTTTAACGCTTAAAAAAAAATTATGTGAGTTTTCTTGTCAAAAATTTTAGGCATGACATTTTGGTATCAGAGCCAGGTTGCAACTCTAAGGAACTCTGGGTCTAGTTTGGGCATTAAGAGTTGTGTGTGTGTGGATAAATGTGCAAACCTCCTTGTGTTAGCTAAAATAAAATATTGTAATGAAAATCGTAGATAACTTACCTTGCATAGAAAAAGAGAAATATAGTGGTTATTACCCAATCTAGTTAGAGTTGTGATGTACCTAATGGTCAAAGATTGAACAAATTCCATGGTTCAAATTGATTTTTAATTGAAAGCATTTGATCTTTAATAATTAATCAGACAAAATAGGTTCCCTTGATTTAAGTTAGGAAGGTGGAGTACTTAGTCTATCTAACAAGGGTTATGACGTTAATCTAGTCTTTCGGCATTTAACTTTCTTAAACCTTGAAATGGTATAATTGAGTTTTGAAACATAGTCTTTTTATAAAGTGCATAAATAGTGTTATAAGACATCATGATGTGTATTATTAAAGAAACATTATTTTGTTGGCTTCCTATGTCTATAACTATAAAATACAATTGTAGTGCTACTTCTTGAAGTTATGGTTGTTCTGGGAGAAACATATTTTCTTATAGGAACCTTAATGCATTTAAAGAAAGTTATACTTTTGAAGAGGAAGAAAACTATATGAACCTCTAAAGGGGATTAATGTGTTAAAGGTTGTGGTCATATAAGGTTAGATCTCTAAACCCTTAAATTGATTAAATCATTTTGACAACAAGAATGGAATAATAGAAAACCCTTGAATTGTGTATTATGAGGAACTTGAGCAATCATATAGTTAGATTTAAACTCTTGACAAAGATTGAAACTAAACCTTTAGGGTGTAGGTTGTTTGACAAAACAAAATTAAGGACTTGTATACAAATTGGTATTTATAAACACATGAAATAAGAATCTTGTACACCTTGACCATGGAATTTCTAGGCCCTATTCTATTACCCAAAGATCTTGATTTACATATAAGTGTATAAGGGTTAATCTCATGAAGCAACAAACAATTCACTTTATGGTTGGTAAGAGAGAATTTCATGCATGATGGCATCAACTAAGAATCAAAGCTTGGCAATACATAGTAAATCCAATTTTGAAAAGTGGTCAAAACCATATAATACCTTGAATTAATTGGTGAAACCTTATGTTATTCTAACACTTTTGCAAGTAAATTGAGACCTAGTGAATTTAGTGGAACTATAACAACTACTAAAACTTTGAGTTCTTTTATGTATAGACTAAAATATCAAATGAAAGAACATGATTCAAGTCATAGTTGAGAATGTGTTGAAAGATACAACTAAGTAAAGATTAGAGAAAATTGATAAATAGATATTGTATAAATAATTTTCGTCTTGAAAATTAAACATAAAACCTTTGTGATCAAGGGACCATATCTAAATATGAGTTTGAAGTTATAATATTCTCTAAAACACATGCTATTACTACCTTCCTTATAAATGATCTAAGAGCTAAAGACCTATTGACTCCAAAATAAGAAAGTATACATGTCTTATGGGGAGTAACAACATATTCAATTAGGTGTTGACCTTTAAGGTTGTGTACATGTCACTAGAACTAAAGAATCAATTGTTTGAATTTATAAATCTGGTGAGGAATTATGTAAAAGTTTTAGTGAACTAAGTGATTGAGAAACTAAATGGTATCATCATGGACATGAAAATGGTTATGGAAGACTCCCAACTAATGTTGTGCATATCTATACCAATGCCTAGTACTCTGGAGAAAAATATATATGTGTGTGTGTGTATGAAATACAATGGAGAAAACTTAAATGTAGGGATTGTTACTTATCGCATGTCCTTGAACCTTATAAAGTTAGAAATAATTGTGGTTATAAAAATTATGATTATAACATGTGATTGAATGAGTCAACCTTAGGTAGTGAAATGCAATATTTGTTTAAAAATATATATAGATTAATGAGTTGTGAAAATTATTATTCTATGATTTATCATGTGTTTTATGAATTGAGTGTGCTTTCTCCTCTTGTATTATAATGTTTCAAAATAAAATGACTGATTAACTTCTTTATTGAGTAGAAAACATTCTTTATCATGTGGCAAAATATATATAATGGAATTACCATATGGATATGTTAGTGAACATGTAACAAACATAGTTGAATGAAAGAGGAAGGACAATATGGATTCAAATATAGAAAACCAATATTGATCTTATATGTGATGTTGGACAATGGATTAGTAAGATAAAAGTATGATATACCATGTATTGTTAAACCTAAGAAAATGGAGTACTACCTAGGATATAGTTGTGCATCATCTAGCGACTTCCTTTACATATGCAAAGTGAGTAGAGATTTACAAAATTGAGAAGAAAAGTGAATTTCACCTAAAGAAAATGGAGTGTATTTAAGTACATTGATTTTGCTATGTTATATGAAAAATTTCATAGAGTGTATTGTGTTATGTCATGTGATGTGAAACCAGTAAATGTGTTGTGCCCCAAGTATGAGATACAGGGTATCCGACTTGGGATAAGGGTGGTGGACGTCTAGTACGATCCCCTATGTGTACCCTTTGTGATGGTCCATTGTGTAAGTTAGCTAGTTAAGAAATGATGTAAACATGATATGTGTGGACGTGTGTTTATTAAATGCAATGTGATGTATTCCTTTGTGTTAGTCTTGTTTGTATGTTAAATGTGTACCCCTAGCGTTTGGTTCCCCCCTAATGGGAGTGTGATGCCAGCTAGTGTAAATAGGGGTTGAGAGGCACATGGTCTACCATCAGAAGATTACGAGCTCAGGGTGTTGTCCCTAATCCTGATAAAGGATCTATGTCAAGTCATTGTAATCTTCCCATGGACATTGATCGTGGCCTACTCCCCCACGTATGAGAGCCACACTTGTTGGTTCATAGTGCAAACCTATTCCTTGATGTTTATAACCCATGGGTGAAGGATGGAATAACATGGACTACCAGTTATTCATACTTATGTGGTCAAGGACCACCAGTTACTCATATTCATGTGGTCAGGGACCACCAGTGCTTCATGTTTGTGTGGTTAGGGACCACCAGTGATGTATATTAATGTTGTCGGGGACCACCCATTAATCATATTTATGTGGTCAGGAACCACCAGTTATTGCATGCTATAATACTTATGATGTGGTTAGAGAACCACTATTCCCCTCCTCCCCTTAGGTGGCTTATCAAGTCACGTGGTGCTTGTAATGTGCAAATTTTATTGTTGAAATATGAATTATTTGTAATTCTTGATTAATGTTTTATTTTATTATGCACCAGCAATGTGTAATTTTACATTTATGTACTTGGGCTATTTATCCATTAGGAAGTTGTTATATAGTTCGATTTGCCTCAAGGACTTGTTTAATTTTGCCTTTGAATTATGATTGGAAAGTTGCAATGTAGCTACAATTTATCTTTATTTTGTTTCTCTTGAATTTATAAGTTCCCTCTTGGGAGTTTTATTGAAACTTTGGTTTATGACCTTGTGTTATTCAGTTTGAGGCTTTCTCCTTGGTTGCAAATTTGCTGGCATGTGTGGTGTAATGTGGAATTTGTAAACTTCCATATCCCAGGGTGTTCCCTGGCAGGTCGTATAGGGGAGTAGCTGTGTTGGGGAATTATTTTGAAAGGGGTTGTGAATGGGACTGGTATGGGACGGTCATTAATCCATTCTCCCCTCATTCTATGATTATTCTCATCTATATGAAAGAGTCCTTAAAGAAGGGCCTCGAGTGGCATCCAAGAATATCCATCCTTATAAACCCCATTGTGTGAGCCTTATGTTGTAAATTGTGTGGTTGTATGAGGATAGGCACACCTAATTTGGGAAGAGCATCCTTTGTATGAGGATAGGCGCACCCGATTGGGAAGAGCAACCTTGCTATTGTTGTGTGTACATGTGAAAATTGCAAGTAAATGTGATGTGTGATACGTGTGAACTATGTGAGAAAGATAGCAACAAATGATACAAAGTTAATATTCCTTGAGACATGAATTGATATTGAAAAATAAAAATAAAAATAGTTTCTAACATCATGAGTGATGTTTATGATGCAAAAAGGGAACCTTGAAGGGTGGATAAGGATGTTATTGTGTTTTGGATACATGTTGGTGTAATTGTTAATAACAAATGTTAATTACATAGATAATTACTAGTATTTATTACATTGCTAGTATATTGGTTAAATATTCTATGGTGAGAAATTTTGTTTTAATTATTTAGAAGTTTGATACATGGAAGGGATGTCTCTAATATGTGCTTATATTTAAATATTTTGAATCACTTCATCATGGAAGTAAAGTAATTGGTATGTTTACTAGATTATGTACATTACTATATGAAGGATATGTTTCCAAACCTTAACGACTTCCAGGAGGAAGTCTAAATTAAGGGGAGGGGGATGTAAGACCTCGCTTTGCATGTGAATAATACAATCTTAATTTATTTTTATATGCTTATAGATGCTTAGATATATTTCAGGCAATGCATAGTGTGATTTCATGAAAATGTGCTTGTATTTCATTTTGAAATGTTTTATTATAATTTCCATGGAAGTATTAGGCACTTGTAAACTATGAATGTGAATTGGAATTTTAATGAAATGGTTGCACAATTAAATCTTATTTTAGTTACCAAATTAATGTGAAATATGATTGTTGCTTATGATTTCATTGGTAATGTGCAGGAAAGAAAAGAGGTGCTAATACGAGAACACATAACCAATGAGAACAAATTGAAAGACACCATTTTGTGCTTATGTACTTGATTTCCTTATTTTGGAGCCGAGGGAAAATAGTTACTATGTTTATTCTTTTGGGTTGAAAGGTTATTTAATTGTGTCATGTGAGATATAAGTTGGGGTTAAGGTTTATGAACCCTTATCCAAGTGTGAAACTCGGATAGAACCTTAAGTGGGACTTTAAAGAGGGTTGTTGGTCAATTTCTTTAGTTGGGATACAAAGATAAACCCCCTAGGGTCTATACCATAGTTGTAGGGGACAAGTGGGCATGCAATATGGTCCCAAGGACATGATTTGACCCTTCAAAAGTCCACTTGAAAGGGAGTGACGAATTTGAGTCTTTGGGAGTTGGGAGAAGTGACTTATCACTTCCCCACCACACTCCCCAAAGTTCATTAATGAACTTGGAAAGAGCATCAAATCTCTCACATGTGTGGAGCCACCTTGTAAGGGTTGTTGGGTAGAGTGTCATAGTACATTCCCCATCTCCCCAAAAGTCTCACACATGTGTGAGAACTTGTGGGGATGTGTGTTGAAAGATCAAATGAGAGAGTGACAAGTGTCTCTCTCTCATTCAGGTGAATTCAAGTTGAATGCCTATATACTTGGATGGAAAAGAGGAAATGGATGTTACCCACTTCTCCTTTTGGAGAACTTTAGTGGAGATGGCAGAAAGAATGAGAGAAGGAGAGGAGTCCACCTCTTTGAGAAGAAAGTGTTCAAGATGGCTTGGCTAAAAGGAAAGATGGTTGAAAGAGTTCAACCCCTTCACCAAATAGAAAGAAGATAAGTTCTTATTTCCATTTACTCTTGTGTATTTGTTGTAAGAATGTGGCATGTAGTATAGATCATGGTTGAACATAGAGATTAGGGAACCTAGATGCATGAGATTCAAAGCTATGTCATTATTGTTCCTTTGTAAGAATTTGAAAAGACTCCATTGATCATCTTGGAGCTAAAAGACTACCTTGCTCGGGGGTATGGCTAGAGCCCATGAGGCTCCATGATGCCATTATGGTAGGGTGGAGAGCAAGACCTTATGCAATGATTTGTCATTTATTTTAATTCTATGTGATATGGTAAGGATGAAAGCTTAAGTAGAGGGTATTATGTTGTAAGTTCTATTGTTTGGAGTGCAAAACTTTATGTAAGAAAATAAATATGTTATCTAGAAGGTCATGTATTAAAGTTATCATGATGGAAAGTTTTGATATTGTAGAGAGGATCTCGGTTAGAATAAAAAGGAGATATAATGCTTCAGCTCTACCCTTTCAAATAATGAAACATTTAATTCAAAAATAATTTGTTAGACTTATTAGAAATATGACTGTCATGAGAACTTATCAATTGAGCAATGGCAACTATGTGAGTAAGGTTTAAATGAAAGTATTCTAAATAAGTGCAAAATTTGCAAGAGGTAGATTGGGAATGTTTAATATTTTTTTGACATTGTTACATATTTAATTTAACGCCCTCTGTTCGATAATATACATGATGTGTTACTCTGCCTTGGTTAAAATGACTTAATATGGGTCAACGGTTCTAATAGATAAACTAGTAAAGAAGATAGCTATTAACTCCGTGAGGATAAATATACAATTCTCAGTAACAACAGGTAGATTCTATGAAAGAGAGACTCTTATTGCAATACTATTTTCTTTTTACATCGACCTGCTCATACAGAGAAAAAAAATAAAAAATAAATAAAATAAAATAATAAATTGATAAAATGGAGGAATAACACAGTTGGTTAGAGGGCTCAGGTCGATAGGTATAAGCATGCACCTCCATCAAATCTAGCACACAAATAACAGTGTATCCATATTCCACATTGAGAGACCTGTGAGTCCAGCGTTGACATTACTTAAGGCCCAACTCTAATATCTTTGGAGCTGTATGGTTACCACTATCACTATTGATGGAAGTTCCTCTAATTTTGAGAGGGAATAGTATTGCGCCATTAGCTAGAAGTAAGATGGGGCAGGGAATGCATAAAGACACTTTAGAACCCTCTGTTGAGGAAATAGATCTAATGCCCAATGCTCTTTTATAAAATTATTAGAGATTCTAGTAGGAAACTTTGAAACCTTCAATCCGTCGCCAACATAAAGGGCGATTTAAAATTTAAATCACCCATTATTTTTTTGAATTCATTGATAGATACAGCTAAATGTGTGTACGAAAACTCGTGATTTCATTTCCAACCATATCACTATAAGGCATATCTTTGACAAAGAATTTACTTCCTTTGAAATAGGCGCCATTCTAGGTTCTTCCTAATAATCTATCAAACTGCTTGGGAGGACATTTTTATCGCATATCTCTAAATACCTATGGATTGTTCATTAATGAACCACCATCAAGCTGCGCCTATAACCAACCAAATAATGGGCCTCGGTTTTGATAGATCGCCCTTGCAAAACCTACAAATGATGAACTTAGCTTGTACTTTCGCAAGAGACTTCATTACTAAGTACTCCATATCAATATTTTCTTTCCTACTTTTCCAAGATTGACATCAAGCCTAAGGTCATCGCAGAGATGAAATAAATTCTACCAACTATCGCTTTAAGGAAATTGAGGAACAATGCCTAAGCCATAGAAGGTTGTAGGCATTCATTATTAGTGGGAACTTGATAAAGCAAATGGAGAGGTCGGGTCTTTTGAAGCCCAGTACCTGGTTGCAGGCATGACGTGTTCTTTTTCGCAGCATTCTTTAATTGGTTAATGTGTTGCAATCAAAGTTATGATGTCTGTATTGCTCTTCTTTTAGACGTCTTCACCTGCAGGGCAATTATTATTTCCAGCCGATTGCAAGGTCACCTATCCCACTTCGTGCCATATCAACCAGAGATAATAATGTTGAGTTTTGGACTTCAGATACCCCACCTCCTCACTGCACTTCATGCAAGTACTCACCGCTAGTTTATTAACAAAAAATAAAAATAAATATGTGGTTTAGACTTCCGTTGACATTCTTTGATCAATTCCAAATTTAATTTTTATGCATAGTTCAATACATTCTTCTTCATTTAGGTGGACCACCTTGTTAGGTGGGCCATCGGGCTAACTCTTAATCAATCGTAGATAATTTAACAGGAATAGCTCTACACCTCTAATCGTGAGAGGTGGTAAGCTAAATTGTCTTGACTGTTGTGATAGTATGAGATTTTAATATGTTACTGTAGGTGTCTTTATAGAGCATAATGGAGTTCATTGTAGTGTAGCATAGGGTAGTGCAGCGGGCTGTCTTACTAACATAGTGGGTGGAGAGTGGTGACAGTCAGGATTTCAAAGAGATGACCAAAGTTTCACTAAAGCTAATTATTAGTCTTGCAAATCCCAACAGTTTTAGCTTGTTCTAGTGGGGTGACTTGTGTACTGGACTGATGTGTTTCAACTCCGGCCTCGTTTCTTTTTCATTCATCTTGCATAGCTTCTGAAATTTGCTACTATATCGGTGAAACCACTCCAAATAAATTATACTCCTTGCTCCAATTTTTTTTCTATGCCCAACTCTTTATCTTTTCCCTCTGCTGTTGCATGGATACAGATGTATTATTAGCATGCACCTAGTGTTGGCATCCATGCTGTTACAAAATAAATAAATAAAAATATAGTATTGTTTAATCTAGGTACCTCCGTGTAAACATCTAACTGTTAATTGTCATAAAGTATTATGAGATATCTTTTTATTAATACAAAGGTTCTCTGTCTTGGCTGACTCTTTGCGTTTGCTTAAGAAAAAAAAACCATAATGTTGGAACAGAAAAAAAAAAAAGAATTCAATCCTGTGAATTTTAAAATAAATGGATGTAATGTTCTAACGAAAATATAACATCCTACTAAGATAAGATCGAATAAAAATATCCAAGGTTGTAAGTTAGAATCGTATGGCCTTTTCTTTTAAAAGAGGATATTTTAAAAAACAAGGAAAATAAAAATTCAAGTTAAAGGAAAGACTCTAAAAATTAGGAGGCTTACATGGCCTTTAGGCTTAGAAAAATAAAAGAGAAATTAAAAAATATATATATAATGAATTTAAAGAGGATTTATAAAATTAAGAATTTTAATATATTTTCATGTAATGGAATTTAAACTTTATTTTTTTAGTTTAAGTTATTGTTTATTAAATGTTATAATTGGGTAAGTAAATATTCCTTAAAAATAAGAAATGTTAAATTATTCATATAATTAAACAATAAGTTAGTGATAAATAAAATCGCTATTTGGGGGTGAAATTGGGCGAGATTATCACTGTCTTTGACATCTAAATTATGATTTAAAAAAAATATATATCATTATTACCAACTCAATGATAGTTTGATGTTGTTATTATTAACATTATACATGAATTCTTGATAATGTTCTTGTGTAAGAGGGTAGTTGTGATGTGTTTTTATTCCTATTGGCTGAGATGTTAAACAATTAGCAAATGATTTTTTATTTTTTTTGTCAAGCCATCGATTAAGTAATACCATTGTACCAACGTCCATATGTGAATCCAATCAAAAATATGAGAAAGGTCTAAGTGGTTGATGAAACAGTAATAGTATTGTCACCTAAGAATAAATGTTGATTAATTGATGATTTTTTTTATTTGAGGTTCAATCGCAAGAGATAATGCTATTTCAATTAACACTTAAATGGTAATATGAGTATTACGAATAAATGCTAATAACACTGTAATAATAAGATTGCCTTTAATATTATCAAATAGTAATGATATTGTATCATAATGGGAATAAATGATATCAATCATGATATGTTTGGTGTCATGGTAAATTTTGTTACAGATTCTGTAATAAGAGGAATTATATCCATTATTGATAATACCTCTATCTTGTACTTGGTTCCAATCATTGTTTCCCTACCTATTCAATAACTTGTTTTCAACCATGGAAGTAAGAGGGGATAACATTGTTGGGAACTTTAGGCTTAGGATGAATGAATTTAGTAAGAAACGTACTATGTAATACAAGAACCTCCTCTTGAGGTGTATGAGGTGTATGGTATGCTCATGTGTGTATGGTTGACATTCACTGTGTATTTTAACGTTTAAAAAAATTGTTGGGTTTTTCTAGCATAAAATTATGGGCATGACACTTGGTATCAGAGCCCTAGGTTGCAACTCTAGGGAACTTTGGGTGTAATTTGGGCATTAAGAGTTGTGTGTGTGTGGATAAATGTGCAAACCTCCTAGCGTTAGCTAAAATAAAATATTGTAATGATAATCATGGATAACTTACCTTGCATAGAAAAAGAGAAATATAGTAGTTATTACCCAATCTAGTTAGAATTGTGATGTACCTAATGGTCAAAAATTGAACAAATTCCATGGTTCAAATTGATTTTTAATTGGAAGCATTTGATCTTTAATAATTAATTAGACAAAATAGGTTCCCTTGATTTAAGTTAGGAAGGTGGAGTACTTAGTCTATCTAACAAGGGTTATGACGTTAATCTAGTATTTTGGCATTTAACTTTCTTAAACCTTGAAATGGTATAATTGAGTTTTGAAACATAGTCTTTTTATAAAGTGCATAAATAGTGTTATAAGACATCACGATGTGTATTAATAAATAAACATTATTTTGTGGCTTCCTATGTCTATAACTATAAAATACAATTATAGTGCTACTTCTTGAAGTTATGGTGGTTCTGGGAGAAACATATTTTCTTATAGGAACCTTAATGCATTTAAAGAAAGTTATACTTTTGAAGAGGAAGAAAACTATATGAACCTCTAAAGGGGATTAATGTGTTAAAGGTTGTGGTCATATAAGGTTAGATCTCTAAACCCTTAAATTGATTAAATCATTTTGACAACAAGGATTGAATAATAGAAAACCCTTGAATTGTGTATTACAAGGAACTTGAGCAATCATATAGTTAGATTTAAACTCTTGACGAAGATTGAAACTAACCTTTAGGGTGTAGGCTGGTTGACAAAACAAAATTAAGGACTTGTATACAAATTGGTATTTATAAACACATGAACTAAGAATCTTTTACACCTTGACCATGGAATTTATAGGCCCTATTCTATTACCCAAAGGTATTGATTTACATATAAGTGTATAAGGGTTAATCTCGTGAAGCAGCAAACAATTCACTTTATGGTTGGTAAGAAAAAAATTTCATGTATGATGGCATCAACTAAGGATAAAAGCCTTGCAATGCATAGTAAATCCAATTTTTAAAAGTGGTCAAAATCATATTTTAGCTTGAATTAAATGGGTAAACTTTAAGTTATCCTAACACTTTTGCAAGTAAACAAAGACTTAGTGAATGTAATAGAAATACAACAACTAATAAATCTTGGAGTTGTTTTACCAATAGACTAAAATAGCAAATGATAGAACATGATTCAAGTCATAGGTGAGAATGTATAGAAAGTTGCAACTAAGTTAAGATTGGTGAAAATTGAATTAGATATTGTATAAATAACTTAATTCTAGAAAATTAAACATACCTTTGTGATGAGACCATATCAAAATGTGAACTTGATGTTAAAACTTTATCTAGAATGCATGCTATTACTACCTTCCTTATAAATGAGCTAATAAATAAAGTCTTGTTGGAGCCAAAATAAGAAAGTATTGTATGTCTAATATGAAGTAATAACATATTCAATTAGGTGTTGACCTTTAAGGTTGTGTATATGTCACAAGAATTGAAGAATCAATTGTTTGAATTTATAAATTGGGTGAGGAATTATGTAAAAAATTTAGTGAATTGAATGATTGAGAAACTAAATGGTATCATCATGGACATGAAAATTTCCATGAAAGACTCCCAACTGATGTTGTGCATTTCTAGATACCAATGACTAGTACTCTTGAGGAAAATGTGTGTGTGTGTGTGAAAGAGAAACACACTGGAGAAAACTTAGAGGTAGGAATTGTTACTCATTGTATGTCGTTGTACCTTAAGAAGTTAGAAATAATTGTGATTACAAAAAAAATTATGATTATAACATGTGATTAAATGAGTCAACCTTAGGTAGTGAAATGCAATATTTGTTTAAAAATATATATAGATTAATGAGTTGTGAAAATTATTATTCTATGATTTATCATGTGTTTTATGAATTGAGTGTGCTTTCTCCTCTTGTATTATAATGTTTCAAAAGAAAATGATTGATTAACTTCTTTATTGAGTAGAAAACATTCTTTATCATGTGGCAAAATATATATAATGGAATTACCATATGGATATGTTAGTGAACATGTAACAAACATAGTTGAATGAAAGAGGAAGGACAATATGGATTCAAATATAGAAAACCAATATTGATCATATATGTGATGTTGGACAATGGATTAGTAAGATAAAAGTATGATATACCATGTATTGTTAAACCTAAGAAAATGGAGTACTACCTAGGCTATAGTTGTGCATCGTCTAGTGATTTCCTTTACATATGCAAAGTGAGTAGAGATTTACAAAATTGAGAAGAAAAGTGAATTTCACCTAAAGAAAATGGAGTGTATTTAAGTACATTGATTTTGCTATGTTATATGAAAAATTTCATAGAGTGTATTGTGTTATGTCATGTGATGTGAAACCAGTAAATGTGTTGTGCCCCAAGTATGAGATATAGGGTATCCGACTTGGGATAAGGGTGGTGGACGTCTAGTACGATCCCCTATGTGTACCCTTTGTGATGGTCCATTGTGTAAGTTAGCTAGTTAAGAAATGATGTAAACATGATATGTGTGGACGTGTGTTTATTAAATGCAATGTGATGTATTCCTTTGTGTTAGTCTTGTTTGTATGTTAAATGTGTACCCCTAGCGTTTGGTTCCCCCCTAATGGGAGTGTGATGCCAGCTAGTGTAAATAGGGGTTGAGAGGCACATGGTCTACCATCAGAAGATTACGAGCTCAGGGTGTTGTCCCTAATCCTGATAAAGGATCTATGTCAAGTCATTGTAATCTTCCCATGGACATTGATCGTGGCCTACTCCCCCACGTATGAGAGCCACACTTGTTGGTTCATAGTGCAAACCTATTCCTTGATGTTTATAACCCATGGGTGAAGGATGGAATAACATGGACTACCAGTTATTCATACTTATGTGGTCAAGGACCACCAGTTACTCATATTCATGTGGTCAGGGACCACCAGTGCTTCATGTTTGTGTGGTTAGGGACCACCAGTGATGTATATTAATGTTGTCGGGGACCACCCATTAATCATATTTATGTGGTCAGGAACCACCAGTTATTGCATGCTATAATACTTATGATGTGGTTAGAGAACCACTATTCCCCTCCTCCCCTTAGGTGGCTTATCAAGTCACGTGGTGCTTGTAATGTGCAAATTTTATTGTTGAAATATGAATTATTTGTAATTCTTGATTAATGTTTTATTTTATTATGCACCAGCAATGTGTAATTTTACATTTATGTACTTGGGCTATTTATCCATTAGGAAGTTGTTATATAGTTCGATTTGCCTCAAGGACTTGTTTAATTTTGCCTTTGAATTATGATTGGAAAGTTGCAATGTAGCTACAATTTATCTTTATTTTGTTTCTCTTGAATTTATAAGTTCCCTCTTGGGAGTTTTATTGAAACTTTGGTTTATGACCTTGTGTTATTCAGTTTGAGGCTTTCTCCTTGGTTGCAAATTTGCTGGCATGTGTGGTGTAATGTGGAATTTGTAAACTTCCATATCCCAGGGTGTTCCCTGGCAGGTCGTATAGGGGAGTAGCTGTGTTGGGGAATTATTTTGAAAGGGGTTGTGAATGGGACTGGTATGGGACGGTCATTAATCCATTCTCCCCTCATTCTATGATTATTCTCATCTATATGAAAGAGTCCTTAAAGAAGGGCCTCGAGTGGCATCCAAGAATATCCATCCTTATAAACCCCATTGTGTGAGCCTTATGTTGTAAATTGTGTGGTTGTATGAGGATAGGCACACCTAATTTGGGAAGAGCATCCTTTGTATGAGGATAGGCGCACCCGATTGGGAAGAGCAACCTTGCTATTGTTGTGTGTACATGTGAAAATTGCAAGTAAATGTGATGTGTGATACGTGTGAACTATGTGAGAAAGATAGCAACAAATGATACAAAGTTAATATTCCTTGAGACATGAATTGATATTGAAAAATAAAAATAAAAATAGTTTCTAACATCATGAGTGATGTTTATGATGCAAAAAGGGAACCTTGAAGGGTGGATAAGGATGTTATTGTGTTTTGGATACATGTTGGTGTAATTGTTAATAACAAATGTTAATTACATAGATAATTACTAGTATTTATTACATTGCTAGTATATTGGTTAAATATTCTATGGTGAGAAATTTTGTTTTAATTATTTAGAAGTTTGATACATGGAAGGGATGTCTCTAATATGTGCTTATATTTAAATATTTTGAATCACTTCATCATGGAAGTAAAGTAATTGGTATGTTTACTAGATTATGTACATTACTATATGAAGGATATGTTTCCAAACCTTAACGACTTCCAGGAGGAAGTCTAAATTAAGGGGAGGGGGATGTAAGACCTCGCTTTGCATGTGAATAATACAATCTTAATTTATTTTTATATGCTTATAGATGCTTAGATATATTTCAGGCAATGCATAGTGTGATTTCATGAAAATGTGCTTGTATTTCATTTTGAAATGTTTTATTATAATTTCCATGGAAGTATTAGGCACTTGTAAACTATGAATGTGAATTGGAATTTTAATGAAATGGTTGCACAATTAAATCTTATTTTAGTTACCAAATTAATGTGAAATATGATTGTTGCTTATGATTTCATTGGTAATGTGCAGGAAAGAAAAGAGGTGCTAATACGAGAACACATAACCAATGAGAACAAATTGAAAGACACCATTTTGTGCTTATGTACTTGATTTCCTTATTTTGGAGTCGAGGGAAAATAGTTACTATGTTTATTCTTTTGGGTTGAAAGGTTATTTAATTGTGTCATGTGAGATATAAGTTGGGGTTAAGGTTTATGAACCCTTATCCAAGTGTGAAACTCGGATAGAACCTTAAGTGGGACTTTAAAGAGGGTTGTTGGTCAATTTCTTTAGTTGGGATACAAAGATAAACCCCCTAGGGTCTATACCATAGTTGTAGGGGACAAGTGGGCATGCAATATGGTCCCAAGGACATGATTTGACCCTTCAAAAGTCCACTTGAAAGGGAGTGACGAATTTGAGTCTTTGGGAGTTGGGAGAAGTGACTTATCACTTCCCCACCACACTCCCCAAAGTTCATTAATGAACTTGGAAAGAGCATCAAATCTCTCACATGTGTGGAGCCACCTTGTAAGGGTCATTGGGTAGAGTGTCATAGTACATTCCCCATCTCCCCAAAAGTCTCACACATGTGTGAGAACTTGTGGGGATGTGTGTTGAAAGATCAAATGAGAGAGTGACAAGTGTCTCTCTCTCATTCAGGTGAATTCAAGTTGAATGCCTATATACTTGGATGGAAAAGAGGAAATGGATGTTACCCACTTCTCCTTTTGGAGAACTTTAGTGGAGATGGCAGAAAGAATGAGAGAAGGAGAGGAGTCCACCTCTTTGAGAAGAAAGTGTTCAAGATGGCTTGGCTAAAAGAAAAGATGGTTGAAAGAGTTCAACCCCTTCACCAAATAGAAAGAAGATAAGTTCTTATTTCCATTTACTCTTGTGTATTTGTTGTAAGAATGTGGCATGTAGTATAGATCATGGTTGAACATAGAGATTAGGGAACCTAGATGCATGAGATTCAAAGCTATGTCATTATTGTTCCTTTGTAAGAATTTGAAAAGACTCCATTGATCATCTTGGAGCTAAAAGACTACCTTGCTCGGGGGTATGGCTAGAGCCCACGAGGCTCCATGACGCCATTATGGAAGAGTGGAGAGCAAGACCTTATGCAATGATTTGTCATTTATTTTAATTCTATGTGATATGGTAAGGATGAAAGCTTAAGTAGAGGGTATTATGTTGTAAGTTTTGTTGTTTGGAGTGCAAAACTTTATGTAAGAAAATAAATATGTTATCTAGAAGGTCATGTATTAAAGTTATCATGATGGAAAGTTTTGATATTGTAGAGAGGATTTTAGTTAGAATAAAAAGGAGATATAATGTTTCAGCTCTACCCTTTCAAATAATGAAACATTTAATTCAAAAATAATTTGTTAGACTTATTAGAAATCTGACTGTCATGAGAACTTATCAATTGAGCAATGGCAACTATGTGAGTAAGGTTTAAATGAAAGTATTCTAAATAAGTGTAAAATTTGCAAGAGGTAGGTTGGGAATGTTTAGTCTTTTTGACGTTGTTACATATTTAATTTAACGCCCTCTGTTCGATAATATACATGATGTGTTACTCTACCTTGGTTAAAATGATTTAATATGGGTCAACGGTCTATTAGATAAACTAGTAAAGAAGATAGCTATTAACTCCGTGAGGATAAATATACAATTCTCAGTAACAACAGGTAGATTCTATGAAAGAGAGACTCTTATTGCAATACTATTTTCTTCTTACATTGACCTGCTCATACAGAGAAAAATAAATAAAAATAAAATAAAATAAAATAATAAATTGATAAAATGGAGGAATAACACAGCTGGTTAGAGGGCTCAGGTCGACAGGTATAAGCATGCACCTCCATCAAATCTAGCACACAAATAATAGTGTATCCATATTCCACATTGAGAGACCTATGAGTCTAGCGTTGACATTACTTAAGGCCCAACTCTAATATCTTCAGAGCTGTATGATTACCACTATCACTATTGATGGAAGTTCCTCTAATTTTGAGGGGTAATAGTTTTGCGCCGTTAGCTAGAAGTAAGATGAGGCAGGGAATGCATAAAGATAGCTTTAGAACCCTCTGTTGAGGAAATAGATCTAATGCCCAACACTCTTTTATAAAATTATTAGAGATTCTAGTAGGAAACTTTGAAACCTTCAATCCATTGCCAACATAAAGGGCGATTTAAAATTTAAATCACCCATTAATTTTTTTTGAATTCATTAATAGATACAGCTAAATGTGTACGCAAAACTCTGCATTTCATTTCCAACCATATCACTCATAAGGCACATTCTTTGACAAGGAATTTACTTCCCTTTGAAATAGGCGTCATTCTAGGCTCTTCTGAATAACTTATCAAACTGTTTGGGAGGACATTTTTTTTATCGACATTCTAAATACCTATGGATTGTTCATTAATGAACCACCCGCTCAAGCGGCAGCTATAACCACAACCAAATAATGGGCCTCTGTCTTTTGATAGACGTCCCTGCAAACCTACAAATGATGAACCTAGCTTGTACTTTCGCAAGAGACTTCATTGGGCACGATACTAATATTTTCTCTTTCCTTACTCTTCCAAGATTGACACTGTTTTCCAAGGTCATCAGTATGAAATAAATTCTTACCAACTGTCGTCAGAAGGAAATTGAGGAACAATGCGCCTAAGCCATAGGAGGTTGTAGGCATTTATTAGTGGGAATCCGTGATAAAGCAAATGGAGAGGTCGGCCTTTTTGAACCCAGTACCTGGTTGCAGGCACGACGTGTTCTTTTTCACAGCATTCTTTAATTGGTTAATGTGTTGCAATCAAAGTTATGATGTCTATATTGCTCTTCTTTTAGACGTCTTCACCTGCAGGGCAATTATTATTGCCAGCCGATTGCAAGGTCACCTATCCCACTTCGTGCCATATCAACCAGAGATAATAATGTTGAGTTTTGGACTTCAGTATGGTCTACCTCCTCGCTCAGACTTCATGCAAGTACTCACGCCAGTGCTAACAAATAAAAAATAAAAATAAATCTGTGGTTTAGACTTCAAGTTGGCATTCTTTGATCACCCCAAATTTAATTTTTATGCGTAGTTCGAATACATTCTTCTTCATTTAGTGGACCACCTTTGTTAGAGGGCCATCGAAGCACCTCTTAATCACTGTATACTTAAATAGAATAGCTCTACACTCGACTGTAGAGGTGGTGTTAAATTGTCTTGACTGTTGTGATAGTATGAGATTTTAATATGTTACTGTAGGTGTCTTTATAGAGTATAATGGAGTTCATTGTGGTATAGCATAGGTTAGTGCAGCGGGTTGTCTTACTGACACAGTGGGTGGGGAGTGGTGACAGTTAGGATTTCAAAGAGATGACCAAAGTTTCACTAAAGCTAATTATTAGTCTTGCAAATCCCAACAGTTTTAGCTTGTTCTAGTGGGGTGACTTGTGTACTGGACTGATGTGTTTCAACTCCGGCCTCGTTTCTTTTTCATTCATCTTGCATAGCTTCTGAAATTTGCTACTATATCGGTGAAACCACTCCAAATAAATTATACTCCTTGCTCCAATTTTTTTTCTATGCCCAACTCTTTATCTTTTCCCTCTGCTGTTGCATGGATACAGATGTATTATTAGCATGCACCTAGTGTTGGCATCCATGCTGTTACAAAATAAATAAATAAAAATATAGTATTGTTTAATCTAGGTACCTCCGTGTAAACATCTAACTGTTAATTGTCATAAAGTATTATGAGATATCTTTTTATTAATACAAAGGTTCTCTGTCTTGGCTGACTCTTTGCGTTTGCTTAAGAAAAAAAAACCATAATGTTGGAACAGAAAAAAAAAAAAGAATTCAATCCTGTGAATTTTAAAATAAATGGATGTAATGTTCTAACGAAAATATAACATCCTACTAAGATAAGATCGAATAAAAATATCCAAGGTTGTAAGTTAGAATCGTATGGCCTTTTCTTTTAAAAGAGGATATTTTAAAAAACAAGGAAAATAAAAATTCAAGTTAAAGGAAAGACTCTAAAAATTAGGAGGCTTACATGGCCTTTAGGCTTAGAAAAATAAAAGAGAAATTAAAAAATATATATATAATGAATTTAAAGAGGATTTATAAAATTAAGAATTTTAATATATTTTCATGTAATGGAATTTAAACTTTATTTTTTTAGTTTAAGTTATTGTTTATTAAATGTTATAATTGGGTAAGTAAATATTCCTTAAAAATAAGAAATGTTAAATTATTCATATAATTAAACAATAAGTTAGTGATAAATAAAATCGCTATTTGGGGGTGAAATTGGGCGAGATTATCACTGTCTTTGACATCTAAATTATGATTTAAAAAAAATATATATCATTATTACCAACTCAATGATAGTTTGATGTTGTTATTATTAACATTATACATGAATTCTTGATAATGTTCTTGTGTAAGAGGGTAGTTGTGATGTGTTTTTATTCCTATTGGCTGAGATGTTAAACAATTAGCAAATGATTTTTTATTTTTTTTGTCAAGCCATCGATTAAGTAATACCATTGTACCAACGTCCATATGTGAATCCAATCAAAAATATGAGAAAGGTCTAAGTGGTTGATGAAACAGTAATAGTATTGTCACCTAAGAATAAATGTTGATTAATTGACGATTTTTTTTATTTGAGGTTCAATCGCAAGAGATAATGCTATTTCAATTAACACTTAAATGGTAATATGAGTATTACGAATAAATGCTAATAACACTGTAATAATAAGATTGCCTTTAATATTATCAAATAGTAATGATATTGTATCATAATGGGAATAAATGATATCAATCATGATATGTTTGGTGTCATGGTAAATTTTGTTACAGATTCTGTAATAAGAGGAATTATATCCATTATTGATAATACCTCTATCTTGTACTTGGTTCCAATCATTGTTTCCCTACCTATTCAATAACTTGTTTTCAGCCATGGAAGTAAGAGGGGATAACATTGTTGGGAACATTAGGCTTAGGATGAATGACTTTAGTAAGCGATGCACTATGTAGTACGAGCACCTCCTCTTGATATGTATAGTATGCTTTCATGTGTGTGTATGGTTGACATTCACTATTGTATTTTAACGTTTAAAAAAAATTATGTGGTTTTCTTGTCAAAAATTTTAGGCATGACATTTTGGTATCAGAGCCAGGTTGCAACTCTAAGGAACTCTGGGTCTAGTTTGGGCATTAAGAGTTGTGTGTGTGTGGATAAATGTACAAACCTCCTTGTGTTAGCTAAAATAAAATATTGTAATGAAAATCGTAGATAACTTACCTTGCATAGAAAAAGAGAAATATAGTGGTTATTACCCAATCTAGTTAGAGTTGTGATGTACCTAATGGTCAAAGATTGAACAAATTCCATGGTTCAAATTGATTTTTAATTGAAAGCATTTGATCTTTAATAATTAATCAGACAAAATAGGTTCCCTTGATTTAAGTTAGGAAGGTGGAGTACTTAGTCTATCTAACAAGGGTTATGACGTTAATCTAGTCTTTCGGCATTTAACTTTCTTAAACCTTGAAATGGTATAATTGAGTTTTGAAACATAGTCTTTTTATAAAGTGCATAAATAGTGTTATAAGACATCACGATGTGTATTATTAAAGAAACATTATTTTGTTGGCTTCCTATGTCTATAACTATAAAATACAATTGTAGTGCTACTTCTTGAAGTTATGGTTGTTCTGGGAGAAACATATTTTCTTATAGGAACCTTAATGCATTTAAAGAAAGTTATACTTTTGAAGAGGAAGAAAACTATATGAACCTCTAAAGGGGATTAATGTGTTAAAGGTTGTGGTCATATAAGGTTAGATCTCTAAACCCTTAAATTGATTAAATCATTTTGACAACAAGAATGGAATAATAGAAAACCCTTGAATTGTGTATTATGAGGAACTTGAGCAATCATATAGTTAGATTTAAACTCTTGACAAAGATTGAAACTAAACCTTTAGGGTGTAGGTTGTTTGACAAAACAAAATTAAGGACTTGTATACAAATTGGTATTTATAAACACATGAAATAAGAATCTTGTACACCTTGACCATGGAATTTCTAGGCCCTATTCTATTACCCAAAGATCTTGATTTACATATAAGTGTATAAGGGTTAATCTCATGAAGCAACAAACAATTCACTTTATGGTTGGTAAGAGAGAATTTCATGCATGATGGCATCAACTAAGAATCAAAGCTTGGCAATACATAGTAAATCCAATTTTGAAAAGTGGTCAAAACCATATAATACCTTGAATTAATTGGTGAAACCTTATGTTATTCTAACACTTTTGCAAGTAAATTGAGACCTAGTGAATTTAGTGGAACTATAACAACTACTAAAACTTTGAGTTCTTTTATGTATAGACTAAAATATCAAATGAAAGAACATGATTCAAGTCATAGTTGAGAATGTGTTGAAAGATACAACTAAGTAAAGATTAGAGAAAATTGATAAATAGATATTGTATAAATAATTTTCGTCTTGAAAATTAAACATAAAACCTTTGTGATCAAGGGACCATATCTAAATATGAGTTTGAAGTTATAATATTCTCTAAAACACATGCTATTACTACCTTCCTTATAAATGATCTAAGAGCTAAAGACCTATTGACTCCAAAATAAGAAAGTATACATGTCTTATGGGGAGTAACAACATATTCAATTAGGTGTTGACCTTTAAGGTTGTGTACATGTCACTAGAACTAAAGAATCAATTGTTTGAATTTATAAATCTGGTGAGGAATTATGTAAAAGTTTTAGTGAACTAAGTGATTGAGAAACTAAATGGTATCATCATGGACATGAAAATTTCCATGAAAGACTTCCAACTGATGTTGTGCATTTCTAGATACCAATGACTAGTACTCTTGAGGAAAATGTGTGTGTGTGTGTGAAAGAGAAACACACTGGAGAAAACTTAGAGGTAGGAATTGTTACTCATTGTATGTCGTTGTACCTTAAGAAGTTAGAAATAATTGTGATTACAAAAAAAATTATGATTATAACATGTGATTAAATGAGTCAACCTTAGGTAGTGAAATGCAATATTTGTTTAAAAATATATATAGATTAATGAGTTGTGAAAATTATTATCCTATGATTTATCATGTGTTTTATGAATTGAGTGTGCTTTCTCCTCTTGTATTATAATGTTTCAAAAGAAAATGATTGATTAACTTCTTTATTGAGTAGAAAACATTCTTTATCATGTGGCAAAATATATATAATGGAATTACCATATGGATATGTTAGTGAACATGTAACAAACATAGTTGAATGAAAGAGGAAGGACAATATGGATTCAAATATAGAAAACCAATATTGATCATATATGTGATGTTGGACAATGGATTAGTAAGATAAAAGTATGATATACCATGTATTGTTAAACCTAAGAAAATGGAGTACTACCTAGGCTATAGTTGTGCATCGTCTAGTGATTTCCTTTACATATGCAAAGTGAGTAGAGATTTACAAAATTGAGAAGAAAAGTGAATTTCACCTAAAGAAAATGGAGTGTATTTAAGTACATTGATTTTGCTATGTTATATGAAAAATTTCATAGAGTGTATTGTGTTATGTCATGTGATGTGAAACCAGTAAATGTGTTGTGCCCCAAGTATGAGATATAGGGTATCCGACTTGGGATAAGGGTGGTGGACGTCTAGTACGATCCCCTATGTGTACCCTTTGTGATGGTCCATTGTGTAAGTTAGCTAGTTAAGAAATGATGTAAACATGATATGTGTGGACGTGTGTTTATTAAATGCAATGTGATGTATTCCTTTGTGTTAGTCTTGTTTGTATGTTAAATGTGTACCCCTAGCGTTTGGTTCCCCCCTAATGGGAGTGTGATGCCAGCTAGTGTAAATAGGGGTTGAGAGGCACATGGTCTACCATCAGAAGATTACGAGCTCAGGGTGTTGTCCCTAATCCTGATAAAGGATCTATGTCAAGTCATTGTAATCTTCCCATGGACATTGATCGTGGCCTACTCCCCCACGTATGAGAGCCACACTTGTTGGTTCATAGTGCAAACCTATTCCTTGATGTTTATAACCCATGGGTGAAGGATGGAATAACATGGACTACCAGTTATTCATACTTATGTGGTCAAGGACCACCAGTTACTCATATTCATGTGGTCAGGGACCACCAGTGCTTCATGTTTGTGTGGTTAGGGACCACCAGTGATGTATATTAATGTTGTCGGGGACCACCCATTAATCATATTTATGTGGTCAGGAACCACCAGTTATTGCATGCTATAATACTTATGATGTGGTTAGAGAACCACTATTCCCCTCCTCCCCTTAGGTGGCTTATCAAGTCACGTGGTGCTTGTAATGTGCAAATTTTATTGTTGAAATATGAATTATTTGTAATTCTTGATTAATGTTTTATTTTATTATGCACCAGCAATGTGTAATTTTACATTTATGTACTTGGGCTATTTATCCATTAGGAAGTTGTTATATAGTTCGATTTGCCTCAAGGACTTGTTTAATTTTGCCTTTGAATTATGATTGGAAAGTTGCAATGTAGCTACAATTTATCTTTATTTTGTTTCTCTTGAATTTATAAGTTCCCTCTTGGGAGTTTTATTGAAACTTTGGTTTATGACCTTGTGTTATTCAGTTTGAGGCTTTCTCCTTGGTTGCAAATTTGCTGGCATGTGTGGTGTAATGTGGAATTTGTAAACTTCCATATCCCAGGGTGTTCCCTGGCAGGTCGTATAGGGGAGTAGCTGTGTTGGGGAATTATTTTGAAAGGGGTTGTGAATGGGACTGGTATGGGACGGTCATTAATCCATTCTCCCCTCATTCTATGATTATTCTCATCTATATGAAAGAGTCCTTAAAGAAGGGCCTCGAGTGGCATCCAAGAATATCCATCCTTATAAACCCCATTGTGTGAGCCTTATGTTGTAAATTGTGTGGTTGTATGAGGATAGGCACACCTAATTTGGGAAGAGCATCCTTTGTATGAGGATAGGCGCACCCGATTGGGAAGAGCAACCTTGCTATTGTTGTGTGTACATGTGAAAATTGCAAGTAAATGTGATGTGTGATACGTGTGAACTATGTGAGAAAGATAGCAACAAATGATACAAAGTTAATATTCCTTGAGACATGAATTGATATTGAAAAATAAAAATAAAAATAGTTTCTAACATCATGAGTGATGTTTATGATGCAAAAAGGGAACCTTGAAGGGTGGATAAGGATGTTATTGTGTTTTGGATACATGTTGGTGTAATTGTTAATAACAAATGTTAATTACATAGATAATTACTAGTATTTATTACATTGCTAGTATATTGGTTAAATATTCTATGGTGAGAAATTTTGTTTTAATTATTTAGAAGTTTGATACATGGAAGGGATGTCTCTAATATGTGCTTATATTTAAATATTTTGAATCACTTCATCATGGAAGTAAAGTAATTGGTATGTTTACTAGATTATGTACATTACTATATGAAGGATATGTTTCCAAACCTTAACGACTTCCAGGAGGAAGTCTAAATTAAGGGGAGGGGGATGTAAGACCCGCTTTGCATGTGAATAATACAATCTTAATTTTTTTTATATACTTATAGATGCTTAGATATATTTCAGGCAATGCATAGTGTGATTTCATGAAAATGTGCTTGTATTTCATTTTGAAATGTTTTATTATCATTTCCATGGAAGTATTAGGCACTTGTAAACTATGAATGTGAATTGGAATTTTAATGAAATGGTTGCACAATTAAATCTTATTTTAGTTACCAAATTAATGTGATATATGATTGTTGCTTATGATTTCATTGGTAATGTGCAGGAAAGAAAAGAGGTGCTAATACGAGAACACATAACCAATGAGAACAAATTGAAAGACACCATTTTGTGCTTATGTACTTGATTTCCTTATTTTGGAGCCGAGGGAAAATAGTTACTATGTTTATTCTTTTGGGTTGAAAGGTTATTTAATTGTGTCATGTGAGATATAAGTTGGGGTTAAGGTTTATGAACCCTTATCCAAGTGTGAAACTCGGATAGAACCTTAAGTGGGACTTTAAAGAGGGTTGTTGGTCAATTTCTTTAGTTGGGATACAAAGATAAACCCCCTAGGGTCTATACCATAGTTGTAGGGGACAAGTGGGCATGCAATATGGTCCCAAGGACATGATTTGACCCTTCAAAAGTCCACTTGAAAGGGAGTGACGAATTTGAGTCTTTGGGAGTTGGGAGAAGTGACTTATCACTTCCCCACCACACTCCCCAAAGTTCATTAATGAACTTGGAAAGAGCATCAAATCTCTCACATGTGTGGAGCCACCTTGTAAGGGTTGTTGGGTAGAGTGTCATAGTACATTCCCCATCTCCCCAAAAGTCTCACACATGTGTGAGAACTTGTGGGGATGTGTGTTGAAAGATCAAATGAGAGAGTGACAAGTGTCTCTCTCTCATTCAGGTGAATTCAAGTTGAATGCCTATATACTTGGATGGAAAAGAGGAAATGGATGTTACCCACTTCTCCTTTTGGAGAACTTTAGTGGAGATGGCAGAAAGAATGAGAGGAGGAGAGGAGTCCACCTCTTTGAGAAGAAAGTGTTCAAGATGGCTTGGCTTAAAGAAAAGATGGTTGAAAGAGTTCAACCCCTTCACCAAATAGAAAGAAGATAAGTTCTTATTTCCATTTACTCTTGTGTATTTGTTGTAAGAATGTGGCATGTAGTATAGATCATGGTTGAACATAGAGATTAGGGAACCTAGATGCATGAGATTCAAAGCTATGTCATTATTGTTCCTTTGTAAGAATTTGAAAAGACTCCATTGATCATCTTGGAGCTAAAAGACTACCTTGCTCGGGGGTATGGCTAGAGCCCATGAGGCTCCATGATGCCATTATGGTAGGGTGGAGAGCAAGACCTTATGCAATGATTTGTCATTTATTTTAATTCTATGTGATATGGTAAGGATGAAAGCTTAAGTAGAGGGTATTATGTTGTAAGTTCTATTGTTTGGAGTGAAAAACTTTATGTAAGAAAATAAATATGTTATCTAGAAGGTCATGTATTAAAGTTATCATGATGGAAAGTTTTGATATTGTAGAGAGGATCTCGGTTAGAATAAAAAGGAGATATAATGCTTCAGCTCTACCCTTTCAAATAATGAAACATTTAATTCAAAAATAATTTGTTAGACTTATTAGAAATATGACTGTCATGAGAACTTATCAATTGAGCAATGGCAACTATGTGAGTAAGGTTTAAATGAAAGTATTCTAAATAAGTGCAAAATTTGCAAGAGGTAGATTGGGAATGTTTAATATTTTTTTGACATTGTTACATATTTAATTTAACGCCCTCTGTTCGATAATATACATGATGTGTTACTCTGCCTTGGTTAAAATGACTTAATATGGGTCAACGGTTCTAATAGATAAACTAGTAAAGAAGATAGCTATTAACTCCGTGAGGATAAATATACAATTCTCAGTAACAACAGGTAGATTCTATGAAAGAGAGACTCTTATTGCAATACTATTTTCTTTTTACATCGACCTGCTCATACAGAGAAAAAAAATAAAAAATAAATAAAATAAAATAATAAATTGATAAAATGGAGGAATAACACAGTTGGTTAGAGGGCTCAGGTCGATAGGTATAAGCATGCACCTCCATCAAATCTAGCACACAAATAACAGTGTATCCATATTCCACATTGAGAGACCTGTGAGTCCAGCGTTGACATTACTTAAGGCCCAACTCTAATATCTTCTGTATGGTTACCCTTTATCACTATTGATTGGGAGAGTTCTACCTAATTTGAGAGGGAATAGTATTCGCCATTAGCTAGAAGTAAGATGGGCTGGGGAATGCATAAAACTGACTTTAGAACCCTGTTGAGGAATTAGATCTAATGCCCAATGCTCTTTTATAAAATTATTAGAGATTCTAGTAGGAAACTTTGAAACCTTCAATCCGTGCCAACATAAAGGGCTGATTTAAAATTTAAATCACCCATTATATTTTGTTTGAAATCATTGATAGATACAAATTCGTGTAATGCATAAAACTCATTTCATTTCCAACCATATCACTCATAAGGCACATTCTTTGACAAAGAAGAACTTCCATTCTTTGAAATAAGTCATTCTAGGTTCTTGAATAACTTATCAAACTGTTTGGGAGGACATTTTTTATCGACATTCTAAATACCTATGGATTGTTCATTAATGACCACCGCTCTTGCGGCAGCTATAACCACAACCAAATAATGGGCTCTGTCTTTTGATAGAAGCGTCCTTGCAAACCACAAATGATGAACCTAGCTTGTACTTTTCGCCAAGAGACTTCGGGACGATACTAATATTTTCTCTTTCCTTACTCTTCCAAGATTGACCGCATTTTCCAAGTCATCCCGATGAAATAAATTCTTACCAACATATAAAACGTCAGAGGGAAATTGAGGAACAATGCTAAGCCATAGAAGGTTGTAGGCATTCATTAGTGGGAATCAAGTGATAAAAAGCAAATGGAGAGGTCGGCCTTTTGAAGCCAAATTACAGCTTCACGGGCATGGCGTGTTCTTTTAGCAGCATTTCCTTAATTGGTTAATGTGTTGCAATCAAAGTTATGATGTCTATTGCTCTTCTTTTAGACGTCTTCACCTGCGGCAATTATTATTGCCAGCCGATTGCAAGTCACCTATCCCCGCCGTGTCATATCAACCCCGAGATAATAATGTTGGTTTTGGACTTCAAGATGTTCTACCTCCTGCGCTCAGACTTCATGTACAAGTGCTACTCACGCCAGTGCTGACAAATAAAAATAAAAAATAAATATGTGGTTTAGACTTCCAGTTGACATTCTTTGATCACCCAAATTTAAATTTATGCATAGTTCGAATACATTCTTCTTCATTTAGTGGACCACCTTTGTTAGAGGGCCATCGAAGCACCTCTTAATCCTTGTATACTTAAATAGAATAGCTCTACACACTCGACGTAGAGGTGGTGTTAAATTTTCTTGACTGTTGTGATAGTATGAGATTTTTAATATGTTACTGTAGGTGTCTTTATAGAGGTATAATGGAGTTCATTGTGGTATAGCATAGGGTAGTGCAGCCGGTGTCTTACTGACAAAGTGGGTGGGCAGTGGTAGGCAGTCAGTATTTTCAAGAAGATGTTCACTAAAGCTAATTATTAGTCTTGCAAATCCCAATAGTTTTAGCTTGTTCTGGTGGGTGACTTGTGTATTGGACTGATGTGTCTCAACTTCGACCTCGTTTCTTTTTCATTCATCTTGCATAGCTTTTGAAATTTGCTACTATATCGGTGAAACCACTCATAATAAATTATACTCCTTGCTCCAATTTTTTTCTATGCCCAACTCTTTATCTTTTCCCTCTGCTGTGCATGGATCTGAGATGTGTTATTAGCATGCACTAGCGTTGGCATCCATGCTATTTACAAAATAAATAAATAAAAATATAGTATTGTTTAATCTAGGCACCTCTGTGTAAACATCTAACTATTAATTGTCTTAAGTATTATGAGATATCTTTTTTATTATACAAATGTTCTGGCTGTCATTGGCTGACTCTTTGGTTAAACTTGAAAAAACCATAATGCTGGTAAAAAAAATTCAATCCGAGTGGAAATTTTAAAATAAATGGATGTAATGTTCTACTTGAAAATAATATACATCCTACTAAGATAAGATGAATAAAATATCTAAGGTTGTAAGTTAGAATCATATGGCCTTTTCTTCCTAAAAAGAGGATATTTTAAAAAACAAGGAAAATAAAAATTCAAGTTAAAGGAAAGACTCTAAAAATTAGGAGGCTTACATGGCCTTTAGGCTTAGAAAAATAAAAGAGAAATTAAAAAATATATATATAATGAATTTAAAGAGGATTTATAAAATTAAGAATTTTAATATATTTTCATGTAATGGAATTTAAACTTTATTTTTTTAGTTTAAGTTATTGTTTATTAAATGTTATAATTGGGTAAGTAAATATTCCTTAAAAATAAGAAATGTTAAATTATTCATATAATTAAACAATAAGTTAGTGATAAATAAAATCGCTATTTGGGGGTGAAATTGGGCGAGATTATCACTGTCTTTGACATCTAAATTATGATTTAAAAAAAATATATATCATTATTACCAACTCAATGATAGTTTGATGTTGTTATTATTAACATTATACATGAATTCTTGATAATGTTCTTGTGTAAGAGGGTAGTTGTGATGTGTTTTTATTCCTATTGGCTGAGATGTTAAACAATTAGCAAATGATTTTTTATTTTTTTTGTCAAGCCATCGATTAAGTAATACCATTGTACCAACGTCCATATGTGAATCCAATCAAAAATATGAGAAAGGTCTAAGTGGTTGATGAAACAGTAATAGTATTGTCACCTAAGAATAAATGTTGATTAATTGATGATTTTTTTTTTTATTGAGGTTCAATCGCAAGAGATAATGCTATTTCAATTAGCACTTAAATGGTAATATGAGTATTACGAATAAATGCTAATAACACTGTAATAATAAGATTGCCTTTAATATTATCAAATAGTAATGATATTGTTTCATAATGGGAATCAATGATATCAATCATGATATGTTTGGTGTCATGGTAAATTTTGTTACAGATTCTGTAAGAAGAGGAATTACATCCATTATTGATAATACCTCTATCTTGTACTTGTTTC
>VDFB02069092.1:46379-77124 GCA_007258455.2 Sequoia sempervirens | reverse complement strand
CTAAAGTTCTTTAAACATATTTAATTGCAATTGGTGTATTAATTAATGTAACCTTTCATGTTTCAACTTTAGAGCATGTAGAGCGTCATCAATGTGTTGAGCATGATCAGGTTAGAGAAGATCAGGAACGTGATGTGGCCCCATCCCAAAGAGGACCACCCCTCATGTGTTCTCTTTAAACATATTTAATTTCAATTGGTGTATTAATTAATGTAACCTTTCGTTTCAACCGCAGACGATTTAGAGGGTGTTCAACATGTTGAGCATGAGTCTATAACAAAAGTTCAGGAACATGATGTGGACCCATCGGGTAAAGAGAACCACTCTAATGTTTTTTAATTAATGAAATACTTGTAACAATAATAATAAAACATATCAGTTTAACATTTCTTTCTTATTGCAGCAGATTCCCCCTTGAAGCAGCGTCCACGTCATGAGTAGACGACTACACGTACATTAAGATCACAAGAAGAGGGCAGAACAACTAAAGGGGGGACAAATATTGATTTAGAAAATGATACTCCACTTTAGTTTTATGTAGCTTTCAAAAAGAAACAAAAAAAAAAGTGATTGTAATCATATCATGACAACCATATTTTTGATATGTAAAAACTGAAAGAATGAATATTATATGTTAATGAATGAATGTGAATATGTTAATTAATGAATGTTATATGTTATTAATGGATGAATGAATGAATGTTATATGTTATTAATGGATGAATCAATGATTAATGTTATATGATTGGGTATGGGGAATTGAGAGTGATGTGGGGGGGAGGGGCCAAATGATCTTCCACCATCACGTGGTTGGCCTTGTTAAGTAGAGAATATTAAACTATACTCAAAACAAAGAGAAGCTCAATAAGGTAATGCACTTTTCAATATAAGAAATGCATCGTTTGAAGCATCAAACCAATATGCAGTTTGTATGTATGATCAGTCATCAGTCTCCGCAATGGCACATTTCCACAAAAATTTTTTTTTTTTAAATTTGCTTCTTCATCGCAATTTCGACGACAACTACCGACGAATCAACAGAAAGGCTCGACAAAGTTGCTATAGCTATGACGATGATTTCGTCGTAACTCCCTACCCATTTCATCGCCCTTCCGACAATATTTCGGTGTTGCTACCACACTACTCCCTGCCCATTTCGTCGCACTTTCGACGAACTTTTGGTGTTCTTCCGACACTACTCCTTGCTAATTTCGTCGCAAAGTCGACAAAATTTTGGTATTGTTTCGACGCTACTACTTGCATGTTTCATCGCACATTCGACGAAATTTTGGTGTTCTTTCGATGCTACTACTTGAATATTTCGTCACAATTTCGACGAACGTCTTCTGTTGTTTCCACACTACTACTTGCCCATTTCGTCAAACCGGTGACGAACTTCTAGTGTAATTCGTCGGTGGATAAACAAAGTTTTCGTTGATATCCCGACGAAATCCCGAGGTATTTCACGATGCCGTCGACCGGCAATTCTTCGCTGTTATTTTGACGTTTAGTTTGTCGTCGGCCTTGTGATGAAAAAATAGTGACAGAAATATTTTTTCCATTGCATCGCTCTTCCGACAAAGATTTGTCGAACGACCGATGAACGCCCGTCGGAAAATGGTGTCAAATCTAGTAGTGGAAGGTCTCGGCAAGAAAAGATGTCATTAGGGAGAAAAGGTGGAGCTCGCTGAGATGTCTCAGCGACTGAATGATGTCTCACCAAAACAGAATTCCTTCGGCATAGGATGGTGGTCTCGGGGAGATGTCCTACCAACACAAAGAAGTCTCGGCGAAAGAAATGAAGCATTTTTGACATGATGTCTGGCCGACTACTGATGGTCTCACCGAAGGTTTTGCCTTCGGCATAAAGTCTTGCCAACATAGCGATGTCTCCCTGACAAATGAAGGAGCTCAGGGAGAATGAGGGAGCTCACCGTGATGTCCCGCCGACACAGGGATGTCTCCCCGAAATGAGATGAGCTCTCGGCGAAGGAAAGTGAGCTCGCTGAGAGAGTTTGACATCAGAAAAAGGTCTCACCGACATGAAGAGGTCCCGCCGAAATAGAATGAGCTTGGGGAGAGGAAGAGAGCTCGCTGTGAGGTCTCCCTGACTTGATGGTGTCTCGCTGAAGGATGAAGGGCTTGATGAAAGTCTTGCTAACAATGGAAGGTCTTGCTGATAGTGATCAACTTGCCATGGAAAAGGATATCGGTAGGACTCTTAGCATTCGCTATGATCTCCTGCCGACTAAGGATCTCTTGCCGACCTGATGTGTCTTTGATGATAGTCTAGGCGATGATGAGGGAGAGATCAGTATGACTTTTGCATTCGATATAGGGACTTGTCGACTGTCGTGTGTCCTACCAATAGCTGCTATGAGGTGTACTCGCATCGAGGAGACACGATTAGTGTCTCACCGACATGCGATTTTGATGAAGCAACCTTTGACCGTCTGGAATCTATGTAGCATGAGCTCAACCAATCTAAAGGAACTAAAGGCGAACCATCAGCCGTTTGACTATTTGACTTCCCCTGTGAATGAGACCAATAGAGCATAAATGACATGGCCTTTTCCTAAAATCAAAGGCGATGGGGCAGCTCAAAGATCAATGGTGTCAATATTTAAATGGAAATTTTGAAGCTGTTTGCAAAGGAAGTTAATATACATAAATATTTTGAGCTAGTAGAAGGTCGAATAAAAGAAGAAGTCGTCAGTCTCAGGGACAGTTGTGAGGTCTACTGGAAAAAGGAAGATCGATATTAATGGTAAAGCTTCAGGGGCATTCAAGGCAGCTCTTCAAGGAAGTTCGAGAATGGACACGAGGAGCCAGAAGTAAATGTTGTGGTTGCAGAAAAATCTGATGACTTCTCCTAAGGGCGATCTTTCACACCGACAGGGACACGGGGGATGCACATTGAATGTATTAGCTTTGTTTCCAAAAGATCTGAGGGTTGACTTTTCTTAGAAACTAAGATTTTTGTAAACCCTAAAGAAAAGGGGCCAATACTTTTTAGTTTTGGTATATATGGCATTCTGGCCTCTTTTTGTAGTTAGTTCTTACTTGCATATTTTTCTGCTTTGTGACTTCTGAGAGTCCTTAGAGGAGAATACTGAGTTTTGTAACTCATTTACAGACATTTAATGTATAGTTTCACCTTTGGAGATCAATAAAGAAAGCAACTTTTGCCTTCTCAGTTATCTGTTTCATTGAGTGTGTTGAATGATTGATAAATTTACACGAGTTTCTTTTATTCCTTGTTAGTTGTCTCATTAATAGCACTTTTAAGTAGAGGAGATATGTATATTACAGGTTATAGGTTATGTTGGTGATGCAAACAGTTTTAGTTGTGAGGAGAATTTATCATCCTTCTAGGACTGCATGTATCATAGCTTTCTTATAAAACATTTATGCAATATCATATGAGTATTGAGTTGTGCATATCATCTTTTACTAGTTGATTGAAAATTGTGTGTTAAGCAGTTGTTCATGTTTGAACAAATTTGGTGTATCACCATAGGAGTAGTTTCCAATTTATGTATTCTTTCTCCATTTATCTCACAAATATTAGTAATTTAGGTGATAACACAAAGGAAGTCGGCCTTCTCCAGAGGTTGACCTCTGTTTACAAGAAACCCACATCTTTTGAGGTCTTCCCATGTTACACTGAGGTGTTGAACATCAGGTTCAACATGGTGCAAATTTTAGGTGATAATAGTGACAAATGATGGTTCAAAATACCCTTCTATAACTTCGCACACCTAACCTTTTTACCACATTAAATATTTTTCCCTAGGAGTTTTGAGTACTCTGTTTTCTCATAAAGCAAAAAAAAAGTTTGTCTATCGACCTTCTACTTCTCATGTTTTTGCATAAGTGATCACTGATGCATTTGCAAACTTTTATCACAACTACTAATAATTTCCTGCATTCTGGTGCCAGCTACTGATGGATTTTTCTTGAAAGACTCCCCCTAGGCCAATGGCTTGAGATCAATTTTCAAAGGAATTACCGAAGACTGCTTCCGATATGGGCTTATTTCCTTCATCAGATTCACTCTTCTTTACCCACATTTTCTTCATTTGATCTCTTATCTCTTCCACAGTCACTTTTCCCTTTCCTTTTTCATATTTCTATGAAATTCTTCCTCTATATACCGAACCTCTTCTATCCATGTTTTTGTTCCTGCAGAATCTTGCAATGTGACCAAATTTGTTGCAATTGTAACACACCATATTTCTTTGTCTAGACCATTCATTCCATTGATTTCCATTCGACCTGCATTGATTAGAAACATGCTCAATTCTTCCACAGGTGTAGCATTTAACATTCTTTACATTGGCATACATACTTTTGCATTCAATTGACTTATGACCAAATTTTTTGTAACTAAAACACTGACCGAGAAATGATGGACTGCTTGAATTTATTTTACTTCTACACTGAGAGGCCATATGCCCAAATTTATTGCAAGCAAAGTAGTAACCATTAAAATTTTGAGCATTGGGTTGTCTTACCGGATACCTTCTGCCTTTGTTCATCTTAATTTTTTGTCTAGAATCCTTGTGATCATATCTGTAGCTTTCACCTTTCTCATAGCCAAGCTCTCGCTTATCATTTGCATCCTTTTGTCCTTTAGTCAGCTCATCAAGCTTAGCATAATTGATCCTGAACTTTTCTTTGTACTCATTTGTAGTAGTGAGTTCATCTCTGAGAATAACTATCTATCTTTCAAGCTCTTGTTCATTATTTCTAGATTGTTGTAGCTTAATTTCCAACTGAATGAATCCACTATTTACTTTGTTGCATTCTTCAAATTTTTATTTTAAAGACTGGGAAAAATTCTCCTCATTCTTCTTCCTTTCTTCAATCTCCTTAGTTAGCTTCATTGCCACAGATTCCATTTCAAGTTTTAGAGTAGCATTGTTCCTAGAAAGTTTTTCACATTCTTCAGTTATCTCTTTTAGGGTCTGATTCAGGTAAACATCTTCTAGGCTTTTATTTTCTTTTTGCTTCAGTTGATCACAAAGTTCCTTCCTCTTTTCTCTTGACTCATTGATTTTATCCTTCAATGATTGAATTAATTTCTCAACATCCGCAAGATTTTCTTTTAATTCCATAACTTCCACTTTAGACTGATCAAGATCATCAAGTGCCACCATAAGCTACTGTTGAAGACCACTAGAGTCCATTGTATTCCAAGATCCACCTCAAGCTATTAAACTTCCTATAGAGGAACTGGGCTCTGATACCAATTGTTGGACTCAAGGAACACTGAGAGCGGGGGATGAATCAGTGTTCAGCAAAATTTAAACTTTAAATCCAGATCTTAAACCATTAACAACATTTCAACAAAAGAAAAGTTGCAAGCATAAGAAGAAGATAAATAGAACACCATAACACCAATATTTTTACGTGGAAACCCTGTTAGGGGAAAAACCACGGTGGAGATTAATCCATAATTTATACTCTATTAAAAGTATGAAGAAAATGGAATGCACATGCATTTAGGCACACTGCCTAGAGCTCACTGCTTAAAATAAGGAAGGCTCTCCACCTTAAAAAAATTTTGAGTTACAAAAAAAGGTTGAACTGAGAGGATAGCATCCACAAATTCCTAGATTTACTTCTGGTGAAGCTCAGTAGACGATCTTCAGCCCTTCTGACTGATTCTTTATTTTCTACTCTACTCTGCTCTGCTTTGTTTTTCTTCCCTTCTGAAACTGTACACAGATCGCTCAATCACCCTTCTGATATTTGTACCTGCATCTACTTTACTCTTCACACACATTCACACACCTTCACACTTTCTTACATACCCAAAATGAATTACCAATCTCATAAATATATCTGCTAACAAGGATTCAATTGCTACACGTTGACTTCAAATAAAATACAAAATATTCTCCACATGTCGGCTCAAATCATGAGAAATATTTGATGCGCACCCACACAAGTTGGCTAGACTATAGCTACGACCCAAAACAAAATAACCAACACAAGAAACAATAAATCAATTACTCCTTATACATCTGCAACATGCAACATTCACTACGTTAGCCACAATGAGCAAATAAACAAAAAAACATCATGTCAGATCTCCAAACTCGTACACCTATTAATGCAACATCACAAAACTTACCAATAAGGTAACATACATGCTTAACAAACTATCATGGGGATCCACAACACAAAATGATGATCCGGTGAAGCATATAGATCAACTAACTAACCAGATACCTTGTTCTTTCTGCTTTCTTCTGGTAGAACAATGTTCTCTACTTTTCCTGCCGGTATGAATAAATTATGATCTACGAACCGATATAATGACTTCAGTTGCCATCAATGACAACACTAGAATCCATATGCCAAAAATCTCCCAAATCCATGTGCCAACAGGCTCCCTAAGATTTCTTGTACTAATGGTGTTTTCCATGGATGTGCTCTTGGCAGACATCATTGGGATTCTTTTCCTACAAGTATAGCCACATGTGCTAAGGCACCCTTAGAGTTGGTACATAGTGACCTCATGTCATTTTTAACTACTTCATTTTTAGGGGATGAATATGTGCTCACATTTATTGATGACTTCTCTAGGCATACATGGGTGTACTTTCTTAAGTACAAGAGTGATGTCTTTGATTCTTTCAAGATCTTTAAGGAATTCATGGAGAAGCAATCTAGTCTTTCTATCAAGCAGATACACACAGATAATAGGGGAAGTATGTCAATCAAACTTTTAGGAACTTTTGCACTAAGCATGGTTTGCAACATCAGCTTACAGTTCCATACATCCCTTAGCAAAATGGTGTTGTTGAGAAAAAGAACAAAACTTTATAGGAGATGACCAACTTTATGATTCAATCATGAGAAACGCATTCTTCATTTTGGGCTTAGGTAGTTAATTGTACCAATTATATTCAGAATTGTATGCCTCACAAGGCATTGCGACATATGACTCCTCAGGAGGCTTGGTCCCATGTCAAGCCTGATGTATCTTCATTTAGAGTCTTTGGTAGTGAGGCTTGGGCATTCATTCCTAAAGCTCAACAAAAATCCATAGAGAGGAAGAGTTGACCACTCATATTTGTTGGCTACAATGAGGATGTTAAGGCGTACAGTTTGTTTGATCATGATTCCATAGATGTCTTGTTTTGATGAGACATCCAATTTGATGAGTGCTTTCCTCATATGGATTCTCCATCCCAAGCTTCTCCCTCATCACCTACTACTCACTCCTCATATCTTGAGGATTACTCATCTCTTGAGGATGAGGATGATGCTCCAACTATCCCTCCACCTCCAAATATTCATCCCTTACCCAAATGGACCCACAATACTATTGATGTAGTTGGACCTTTGGTAGGTGATCCTTCAGACTCCCATCACACTTGTGCACAAACATTGGGTGTTATTATTTTGACTCATACCATTTTGGATGATCCTTAGAAGTTTTTAGAGGTGGTTAGTATTCTTGAGCGGGATAGTGCTATGGCAGATGAGTATTATTCTTTGATGAAGAATCATACTTGGGATCTTGTTCCTCTTCCTAAGGGAATAAATTTGATTGATGCAAGTTGGTGTATCATACAAAATATGTTGCAGATGGTTCTATTGATAAGCATAATGCTTGTCTTGTTGCAAAGAGTTTTCTCGAGTCAAAGGAATTAATTATTCTGAGACCCTTTCCCCTGTTGCCAAGATGAATTATATTCGCCTTATACTTTCCCTTGTAACTTCACAAGGATGGTCAGTATTTCAAATGGATGTGAAGAGTTCCTTCCTTCATGGTGATCTTCATGAGGATATTTATATGGAACAACCACATGATTTTACTAAGGACTCTTCACTAGTTTGCATAATTTATCATTCATTATATGGTCTCAAATAATCCCCTTAGGCTTGGTATGAGAAGATGGACACTTTTCTACTTTCTTTTGGATTCACACGATGTCATTTTGCTCCCATAGTGTACATTTGGAGATAGGAGGGTGATATTTTTATCCTTGTGCTATATGTGTATGATTTTATCCTTATAGGAAGTTCATCCTCCATGATCCAAAATGTTCAACAAGCTTTGATGCAACAATTTGAGATGATAGATCTCGACCTTTTACACTACTTTCTTGGTTTATATTATATTCAGTCTTTGAATGGGATTTCCATATTTCGGTAGAAGTATGCTCTTGACATGCTTGATTACAATCCTACCCCCACACCATTTCAATCAGGTGTTCTATTTTTTTCCACTTGTACTACTCCTTCAGTAGATACTACATTATACAAGTAGTTGGTTGGTAGTTTTTTGTACCTGACACATTCACGTCCTAATCTTTCATTTACAGTTGGTATTGTCTCTCAATTCTCACATGATCCACATGAGAGTCATTGACAAGCTTCCAAATAAATTTTGAGATATATTTAGGGCACCTCACATTATGGTATTCACTATACATTAGGAGATCCTTAGATAATTGACTTCACTAACTCAAATTGGGTTGGTGATGTCAATGATAGGAAGTCCACTTCTGGTTTTATTTTTTGTCATGGTTTTGGCCCCATTACATGGTCTTGCAAGAAGAAATCTACTATTGTATTATCATCCACAGAGGTTGAGTATCATGCAACAATTTTGGCCAGCTAGGAGGTTTTGTGGCTATGTCAGTCATTGACTAAGTTTGATTTTCCTCTTGATAGTCCCACTATTATTTGGTGCAACAATTAGAGTGTCATTCACATTTCTTGCAATCATGTGGAGAATCAACTACCAAGCACATAGAGATCCACATGCACTTCATAAAGAAGTTGATTTAGGATAGTTTTCTCATCTTGGAGTACATGCTTACAAAGGAACAAGTTGTAGACATCTTCACAAAACCTTTAGCATTGCCTCGTTACCTCCATTTGCAATCGATGCTTGGGGTGAAGGAATTTTTCCTTGAAGGGTCTTTATGAGGCCTTCTTCCTTCATGTTTTTATACATTCTTTCATCTCTCTTTACAAGAGGAGTTTTTCCCATGAGGTTTTCTCCTTTTCTCCAATTATGAGAGATTTCTTTGATTGTACTGGGTACCTCATCAAGCCTAGTTGTCGAGACCCATTCATGCTTTCTTTGATTTTTTATGCAATGGCTTTAGATTTTTTAGCTACTCCCTAAGTTACACTTAAGTGGGGTGTTATAGTAATCATGTGTTAGATAATAATTAATCTTTAATTTATTATTATTCTACTTTATTTATTCTCATGCACTTAGCTAAACTTAGGAGTATTTTTTTGTTAACTGAAGAGCTATTATTAGATCATTATGTCTCATCACATAGGATGATGACACTTTTCATTATCCAATCCCTTTATAATTTATGGTTTCTCTTATAAAGCACTCTCTCTCTTTTTATTATTCATTACGTAAGTATTTTCTTGTTGAGGAATAGAAAACCTTTGTTTTGTAGAGCTCTTGTGTGGAAGGTGTTTTGTTCGTTGTTTGATCCTTCGTTTCATGTTATTCAAAATATAACATATGAATTGTTTGCATGTGTATGTTCACATAAATATTTGATGAACATTCACTTTCATTTTATACATGTGTTCTCTCCATGTCATTGAACACAAGTGTATTTTCCAATACAATATTGACACAATATTTGTCAAAACCACTCAATGTTCCAAACAATTAAGTTGTCTTCTATTTTTATCCACAAGTGTAGGAACAAATTCTACTCAAGACTACGATAGAAGGCACTGCTCATGAAATTATTGTTTTTATTTAAGATCTACATCCTATTGTGTGTGTCATAGTTTGCACTACCCTAGCACAAACAAATGAAAATTTTGGATGCATATAGGAGGCTTAAATGGAATACATGAGGCTAGAACTATGGGTAGAAGATGCATTTTCTTCAAGATCGATGATTGTTTTTTTCTTGTAATTTTTCTATTGAAATATTGATGGTCTACTTTCAACCCTCAAAAATGACCATGTAAGCACAACTGCAACACTTGTATGAAGTGATGCACATTCATGCAATTTGAGCTACTTTACATGCATAACATAGTTTGAACTACACTAGCAAAGATTAAGACAAAACTTAGATGGATGCACAATTTTTTTTGCACTTAGAAGACCTCTAGTTCAACAATCACGATTATAGTTTTATTGCACTCAATTTTGTTTTGTTCTCTTCACTAATATAGTAGTGCTATTATTGTTTTGTGATCAAAATATAAATACAATCCTCAAAACAAATGTATACAAGAAAAAGCGTCAATGGGTGATAATACATCGTTAAGTACATGCCCCATTGTAACTAGAGTTTGTACCTTGCTATGTATATTTTCTATTTTCTAACAAGCAAAATGCTACCAGCCCAAAGTAGAAGAATCACAAAAAAAAGCATAGGAAAGGCTAATATTGATTTTGATTTGGATACTTCTAGTAGCGAACAAGTCATATTTTCTCCAAGGATTCCCATCATCAAATGTAAATATAATTAAATATATTTTTCATTCTCTTACATATGATTTTTCTTGTAAAATTAGTTCACATCTATTTCTTTGAATATAAATGGAAATGCAAAAGAAAATACAAATAATAATAGAAATGAAGAGGCAAATATAATGGAAAAAATAGAACCAATAAAATAGTATATACCAAAAAAAAAAATATTTTAAACTATTTTGTAATGTTCATGATCATCCAAAAACTTAAAGTGATTTCTAATGTTGTGGAATCAAATGTAATTTTAAAAAGAATTGAATTGTTTTTTAATGCTTATGTGTGTCATGTTGGTGGCAACTTAGCTAGGGGATAGCTTATTAATTTAATGTTTTTCTCTAGGTTTGGCTTCATTTTGTATATGTTGTAATTTGCACTTTCCTAATAGACATGAATACAAAGTGTGGAGGTATGTAGGAGGTTAGAATTACAAGCAAAACTTGAATTTTGTGATTGTATCTAATGTATTTAAAAAAAAAAAATTATTTAAATCCATATTGTTAAAATATTAGTGTGATAGGTTTTCCTATGTCTATTTATGCTTGTGTTTCTTCATTTTATTCATCATTGGTGTGGAGTATAATTTATTCATGGTGTAGTAGTGGCAGTTGGTCTAGAGTGCAAGTTTGTGGCTTCATACTATGAGCATTTGAATGTTTACATTTTAGTGTTGAAGCTTTGCATGTTGAGAATTTGATCCTTTAGTGTTATTTTATATAGTTTTTCTTTCCATTTCAATCTTGCAAGTATTTTTTATATCATTATAGCATTTTAATTTTTTCTTAACTATTTGTAGCAATAATATGGAAGGAACAAGTGTATAAAATGAAAATTAACTTCTAAACATGACATGTAAAGAATAATTGTATACAATGACAATAAACCTTCAAACCTTAATGCCCAACATATAAAATATTGTAAGTGTTGGTTAGTGTGGAGCTCAAGTTCTATTTTTATGTTACAAGAGTGGTAGATGCTTTGGAAGGCAAGATTTTATGTTTGCAAAGTGTGGGTTTGAAGGTCTATTATCATTTTACATAATTCTTATTTGTATTTATTTTTCTGAAATTATTATTTTTAGGTTGAGCAATAGGGGTTTGAAGCTTTAGTGTCATTCTATAGTGTTGTTTTATAATGTTATTTTTTCTATCATTGTTGGAATAATTTTTTTGGTTGCACATTAGTTTTTGAAGGTGTACTTTTCTTTATGGAGTTTTTCTTTTCATGTCATGTTTGAAAGTTATTTTTCATTTTATACATATACTTGTTTTTACAAATATGCATAGTGTGACTTAAAAAAATTAAAATTCCATAATAATTTTATAAAACCACAATTGGACACATATAATTTCTCTTCCACATGGAAAGCTTCTCCCAAGCAAATTGTAGATGTGAATATTGTATTTCTCTTTTGAACATATCAAGTATTATTGCTAGTGCTCTTGTCTATGTAGTTACACATAAATTTATAGATCCAATGTTTATAGCTATGCAAATTTGAAGATTTTCCATCACTTAATGATTGTGCCCTATTTGCAAGATTACATTGTTTAATATACATAGCCAACTATCAAGTACATACTACTAATATTAGGGAGCTTTCTACCACATTAGAACAAATCCAACAAATTATTGCTAGGCAATGTGGTGCAATTGCAGGTTTTCCACAATTATAAACTATCTAATTTTTGTAACCCTCATTTTTAGAGTTGTAATATACCTTGAACTTTAGAAGTATTTTAAAGGATCAAGTATACAAAGAAGCAATTTTATTTTCTCGTTTTTCTTTCCTCATTTGAATTTAACCATTAAAAATACAATGACAATCATTACAAAATTACTCTAGATTATTTACCTTCAAAACTATAAATGCAAAAAACAAAACTTCTATTACACAAAATACTCGATACAAAATTAAATTGAAAAACAACATAAACATACAAATTTTACCATTATACAACTTTATTATTTAAAAATTAATGTTCCAAGTGAGCTCTTTTGAAATAAATTAATGTTTTTAAAGTAAGGATTGCTAAATCTTTTGTGAAGAAAAAGGAAATGTTTGTCCAAAGAATAAAGAATGGCAATCCAATCTATTCTTCCGTCACTAAAGCATTTGAGTGGGATTCTCCCCACGTGGAGAGAATAAGAGAGATTTTCCAAGTAGGGATAATGCTTTTTAATTCTATCATATTTGAAATGCTCCTTAAGAAAGAATTTGTATGGTAAGATGTTGGAATCATAACATTGATGACTCATCCACTCAATTCGTTTTATTTATGTCAAAGCAAATGTCTTTATCACATATTATCTAAGGAATCTTGGTCAATTCTTATTGCCATTTAAATAAACATTATAAGGAAAGTTTATTAATATTGATGACTCATCACCTTATCAAAGGAATCTCAGTAAACTCTTATTAGTTCCAAATTTCGCAGTTTTTGGTATATATTATAAGAAAAGTTTACAATTGTTTAAGGTTGCTATCTTGTATATTAGACAACTAAATAGATTATATTAAAAGAATTTAAGGGAAGCATAAGTAGGTTATTCATTATTTAGTAATAAAATTGTTTAATTTTAATGATAAATTTAGCTTAAGGTTTAGGATTATAAGTGCGAAAGTGTAAGTGATTTTGGTAAAATTTATATTTGTAGATTTGATTTGATTGAAGGTGGTAAATAGTGATTTAAAAATTATGAGTAATTTCTTTTGGATGAAGGATAATTGAATTGAGATATTATTAATGTCATGAGTTGAATTAATAAAGGTCAAATTCTATTTTAAATTTAGGTTAAATAAAATGACTTTCATAAATATAAATAAAACTAGAAATCATACCTTGGTGTGCAATGGGTACACTGAAAAGCATGGAAGGTCAATTAGGAAAAAAATTGGTCTATTTTTTGCATACATTTGCACAGTATGAGGTTAACTAGTAGCCTACATAGAAAATGATATTGTTTGTGCAACAAAGGCCTCAATGGAGAAGTGATAGCTTCAAACCAAGTATGCATCTACCTACAGGGATCCAAACATGATTGAGACAAAACATCTAAATTGGGAAGATAATTTGGCATCATTACCAAAAGAGTCATGTTATGTTTACAATAGGGAGAGAGAGGTAGAGATAGGAATAGAAAGAGAGAGAGATAGAGAGGGGAAGAGCATGCAAGAGAGAGGGGGGTAAGGAGATAGAGATAGAGATGGAGTTAGAGATTGACATGGAGGAGAGGGGTATGGAGAGGAGAGGGAGAAATAAAGGGAGAGAGGAGAGAGGGATAAATAGAGATGCCAAAGATACATATATAGAGATGGAGAGATAGGGAGAGATAGAAAGATAAAGATAGAGATAGTAAATGATATATAAAGAGAAATAGAGAGAGGGAGAGACATAGGGGTAGAGAGAGATGGAGAGATAGAAAGATATATATAGAGGGAGAGATAGAAAAAATATGGATAGATAGAGATAGACAGGAAAAAAGATATTGACATAGAGGTCTAGGAAGAGGGAAAGGGGGAGAGAGAGGGATACATGTCTAGAGATAGAGGAGGAGAAATGAAGATAGAGGTAAAGATGAATATAAAGAAAGAGAGGAAGAAGGAGACAAATAAGTAGAGAGATAGAGAGAGGTAGACCTAGAGAGAGAGAGAGACGGAGGGAGATAGAGAGCGATAGATAGAGAGATATAGAGGGGGGGAGAGATTGAGACATATAGATGGTGAGATAGAGATAGAGAGATAGAGATATAATGAAATATAGAGAGGGGGAGAGGGAGAGAGAGATAGAGAGATAGTAAAATAGAGATAAGTAGAGGTAGACAAATAGATACAAAGAGAGGGAGGGAGTAATAGGGGAGATAGAGAGAGGGAGAGATAGAGATAGAGATATATGAGAAGAGAAACAGAGAGATGGAGATATATGGGAAGAGAAAGGGAGAGAGAGGTAGAGATAAAGAGATAGATAGGGGATATGGAGGGAGTGAGGGAGGGAGATATGGGGAGATAAATAGAGAGAGGAGAGAGAACTAGAGAGATAGAAAGAGGGAGTATGACCAAATCTATTGCATGTAAAGCATTGAATAGGAAATGATTAAATATTCTACTTCATTCTGCTTTTACATTCTACAACCTTATGTCAAAACTTATTGTAGGAATAACGGTAACCATTAAAAGATGGGTACCTTTATGCATTCAATTGTCTGATAGGTGGTCTTTTGAAGTCTTTTCTCTAATTCTAGACTTGCTTACCATTGCTCTTCTTGTCCTCAATCTTCTTTTGTTCATTGTTCTTTTCAGCACTTGGTTTCTAATCTGCCTTTGAACTTTCTCCTTTTTCAAACCCTAATCCACCTTTGTCTTTAGAATTCTTCTTATTTGTAATCATTTCGTCAAGCATTGTAGAGCTCATCTTGAATTTTTCTTATTGAATCTTTATTTTCTCCAGATATGATCGCAAGGTTATAACTTCTTGTTCAATTTTTGAGCATTCTTTAGATTTGTCTTTCAACTTAGCATTCAGGCAGTCTTCAACTCTTTTACTTTCTTCAATCTACAATTTTAGGCTATAAATGATCTCATTTGATTGCTTGATATTTTTTATCTTGTCTATAGCTTTCTTGAGTTTCTCTCTCAATATATTAATGCATTCATCTACATCACTAAAGATCCTTTTTCAGATCTATGTTCTCAAATTCTACTTTATCCAAATTATCCAAGGCAGATTTGAGTTCTCCTTCCATATCAACAATGCAGTCTTCTTCAGTAAATCCTACCATAGGAATTTCTTCTAGAGGTGTAGGATATCTCCTAGTAGCCATGTGTTCAACACCAAGATCTACCTCAATGATCAATCCATTTGAAGGAACCAAGCTCTAATACCAATTGTTGAACACCCAAAATATTGAGAGTGGGCTGAATCAATATTCTCTGAAACCACTTAAACATTTAAACATTCATTCCACATATCATATTCAATTTGTAGTAAGGAAATAAAAAATCAAAGCATATAACACATGAACACCAATTTTTTACATGGAAAACCCAAAAAGGGAAAAACCATCGTGAGGATTAGCTCACAATATATTATAACTGGTTATAAGATATTACAGAAAGGCTCACTGCCACATGGACGCACTATATGGTGGACTCACTATCCAGAGAATATGAGAAATAAAAGAGAAGGGTTTATCACTTCCAAGATTTGAACTGCTACAAATGCATCTACAATATGCAAGAAATATAGTTTCATTGAAGCTCAATATACATAATCAACACACTTCATAATACTCTACTCTAATATGATCTGCTCTTCATTTGCATCTTACTTGCACTCTAATTATTAGGAATTTTCACACACCTTCAACAACCACTATACAACACCAAAATGACCTTATACGTATATCCATTCCATCCATAAACACCTACAACATCAATTAGGTCGACCTAATTAGATGTAATATGCACAATATGACTTATTGGCCCAAAACATTCTTCATGCCACAACTCAAAACTTATAATTCATCAAATAGGTTGGGTGGACCTATAATAGCTCCTACATAATTGATCAACATATATCTAAACTTTGCATAGCTCAAAACATATTAGGTTGGCACCGTTGGTGACCTAACATCAAAATTCACAAACTGATCATTGTCAAACCAACACGTAAACCTCCAAACATCACACCACTTGGAACTTAGATGCAACTAACACTTGTAGGAACTTCTACAAATCTGTAAGACCGGATATTCTTCCACAGTAAGATGTGGACTGATTAAAGTAGGTACTCTACACTGGAAACACTGTCACTAGTAGACTTGATACTCTATTACTCATAACTTCTACACTAGAGGGAAAAATGATATGTAAGTTTAGATTTAGACTCCTCTGACCTCCTCAAAAATTACCTTAGAACCATAGATCAAGATTCTTCAATACAAACCAACGTGGACCAAAAAAATGAATACAATGTACACAAAAAACAATGTTCTGACACAACCAAATAATCAACTCATTTGACTAAACTGGAGCAAATAATCTGCAACTCTATGTTGGAATACCATAATTTCAAACACATATGCACACCAGATCAATTGATCATCAAATAAACCTCAAACCACAATGTTGACATTAATAACAACACTGTATCTGCACATTATATATCTCATGCTCGTGTTTCCAACAAGCAAGACAATGACAAAATCCTTAAACTTACAATAGGAGGGACATCCAACAAATATATGTTGGAAAATATTAGAGGCTTTCAAGGAATCCATGCAACAGCATAACATCTCAACCCCTAAATCTCCTTTTATAGGTATGGGTCATGCTCTTTCTGCACAGGTCTTACCTTCTGCAACTCAATGGATACGCAGTTCTAGTGTGACAAATCACATGACACACTCTCAGGATTTGGTCTCATCCCTTTAAGATTCTAGCACTACTCAAATTACAGTTGAGAATTCTACACAACTTTCATTTTTAGGCTTAGGTACAATCACACTTGAGCGTGATTTTCTTTAGGATGTTCTTGGTGTTCCTAATATCTCCACCAACCTTCTTTTAATTTATCATATTTTCTAATTTGGTATTGGTAGGATAGTCGAGTTTACCCCACATGATATAGTTATCCAATACCTTCATGATCATGATATTATTGTGGCCATTGGGAGTGTTGATTCTTCCTCACAATTATACTAATTTGATGGTTTTGAGAGTTTAGCTAGTACAGGTTTACCTTTTTAGCGCAAGCAGATACTGAGATTAAGCTTTGGCATAAATGTTTTGGTCATGCCAAGTATCGCTATTTACAACATATGAGTACATAGGCATTGGTGTTAGGGCTCCCTAAGATTTCTTGTACTAATGGTGTTTTCTATGGATGCACTCTTGGCAGACATCACCAAGATTCTTTTCCTACAGGTAGAGCCACATGTGCTAAGGAACCCTTAGAGTTGGTACATAGTGACCTCATGTCATTTTTGACTAATTCATTTTTAGGGGCCGAATATGTGCTCACATTTATTGATGACTTCTCTAGGCATACATGGGTGTACTTTCTTAAGTACAAGAGTGATGTCTTTGATTCTTTCAAGATCTTTAAGGCATTCATGGAGAAGAAATATAGTCTTTCTATTAAGCAGATACACACAAATAATGGGGGGGAGTATGTCAATCAGACTTTTAGGGACTTTTGCACTAAGCATGGTGTGCAACATCAACTTACATTTCCATACAGCCCTTAGCAGAATGGTGTTTCTAAGCAAAAGAACAAAACTTTACAGGAGATGACCAACTTTATGATTCAATCACGGGAAATGCATTCTTCATTTTGGTCTTAGGTAGTTAATTGTACCAATTATATTTAGAATTGTATGCCTCACAAGGCATTGTGAAATATGACTCCTCAAGAGGCTTGGTCCCATGTTAAGCCTGATGTATCTTCATTTAGAGTCTTTGGTAGTGAGGCTTGGGCATTCATTCCTAAAGCTCAAAAAGAATCCATAGAGAGGAAGAGTTGACCACTCACATTTGTTGGTTACTATGAGGATTCTAAGGCGTACAGTTTATTTGATCATGATTCTAGAGATGTCTTGTTTCAATGGGATGTCCAATTTGATGAGTGCTTTCCTCAGATGGATTGAACATCCCAAGATTCTCCCTCATCACCTACTACTCACTCCTCATATCTTGAGGATGAGGATGATGCTCCAACTATCCCTCCACCTCCATATATTCATCCCTTACCCAAATGGACTTGCAATAATATTGACTAGTTGGACCTTTGGTGGGTGATCCTTCAGACTCCCATCACACTTGTGCACAAACATTGGGTGTTATTATTTTGACTCATACCATTTTGGATGATCCTTAGAATATTTTAGAGGTGGTTAGTATTCTTGAGTGGGATAGTGCTATGGCAGATAAGTATTATTCTCTGATGAAGAATCATACTTGGGATCTTGTTCCTCCTCCTAAGAGAATAAATTTGATCAATGCAAGTGGGTGTACCATACCAAATATGTTGCAATGGTTCTATTGACAAGTATAATTCTTATCTTGTTGGAAAGGGTTTCTCTCAGGTCAAAGGAATTGATTATTCTGAGACCTTTTCCCCTATTGCCAAGATGAATTATATTCGCCTTGTACTTTCCCCTGTAGCTTCACAAGGATGGTCAATATTTTAGAGGGATGTGAAGATTTCCTTCATTCATGATGATCTTCATGAGGATATTTATATGGAACAACCACATGATTTTACTAAGGACTCTTCACTAGTTTGTAGACTTTATCATTCATTATATGGTCTCAAACAAACCCCTCGGGCTTGGTATAAGAAGGTGGACACTTTTCTACTTTCTTCTGGATTCACACGATGTCATTTTGATCCCATAGTGTACATTTGGAGATAGGAGGGTTATATTTTTATCCTTGTGCTATATGTGTATGATTTTATCCTTATAGGCAGTTCATCCTCCATGATCCAAAATGTTCAAGCTTTGATGCAACAATTTGAGATGATAGATCTCGGCCTTTTGCACTACTTTCTTGGTTTATAATATATTCAATCTTCAAATGAGATTTCCATATTTCAATATAAGTATGCTCTTGACATGCTTCAGATATTTGGCATGCTTGATTACAATCTTGCCCCCACACCATTTCAATCGGGTGTTTTATTTTCTTCCAATTGTACTACTCCTTCAATAGATGCTACATTATACAGGCAGTTGGTTGGTAGTTTTTTGTACCTAACACATTCACGTCCTAATCTTTCATTTACAGTTGGTATTGTCTCTTGATTCTCACATGATCCACATGAGAGTCATTGACAAGCTTCCAAATAAATTTTTGAGATATATTCAGGACACCTCACATTATGGTATTCACTATACATTAGGAGATCCTTAGATAATTGGCTTCACTAACTCAAATTGGGCTGGTGATGTTAATGATAGGAAGTCCACTTCTAGTTTTATTTTTTGTCGTGGTTTTGGCCCCATTACATGGTCTTGCAAGAAGCAATCTACTATTGTATTATCATCTACATAAGTTGAGTATCATGCAACAATTTTAGCCAGCTAGGAGGTTTTGTGGCTATGTCAATCATTGACTAAGTTTGATTTTCCTCTTGATAGTCCCACTCTTCTTTGGTCTAACAATTAGAGTGCCATTCACATTTCTTGCAATCATGTGGAGCATCAAATAATAAGCACATAGAGATCCACATGAAATTCATACAAAAGTTGATTTAGGATAGCTTTCTCATCTTGGAGTACATGCTTACAAAGGAGCAAGTTGTAGACATCTTCACAAAACCTTTAGCATTTCCCATTACCTCCATTTGTAATCGATGCTTGGGGTGAAGGAATTTTTCCTTGGGGGGTCTTTATGAGGCCTTCTTCCTTCATTTTTTTGTAAATTCTTTCATCTCTGTTTACGAGAGGAGTTTTTCCCATGAGGTTTTCTCCTTTTCTTCAATTATGAGAGATTTATTTAATTGTACTAGGTACCTCATCAAGCCTAGTTGTTGAGACCCATTCATGCTTTCTTTGCTTTTTTATGCATTGGTTTTATATTTTTTAGCTACTCCCTAAGTTACACTTAAGGGGGGTGTTAGAGTAATCATGTGTTAGATAATAATTAATCTTTAATTAATTATTATTCTACTTTATTTATTCTCACACACTTAGCTAAACTTAGGAGTATTTTTTTGTTACCTAAAGAGCTATTATTAGATCATTATGTCTCATCACATAAGATGGTGACACTTTTCATTATCCAATCCCTTTATCATTTAGGGTTTCTCTTATAAATCACTCTCTCTCTTTGTATTATTCATTACATAAGTATTTTCTTGTTGAGGAATAGAAAACCTTTTTTTTGTAGAGCTCGTGTGTGGAAGGAGTTTTGTTCGTTGTTTGATCCTTTGTTTCATGTTATTTAAAAATATAACATATGAATTATTTGCACGTGTATGTTCACATAAATATTTGATGAACATTCACTTTCATTTTATACATGTGTTCTCTCCATGTCATTTCACAAGTGTATTTTCCAATACAATATTGACACAATATTTGTCAAAACCACTCAATGTTCCAAACAATTAAGTTGTCTTCTATTTTTATCCACAAGTGTAGGAACAAATTCTACTCAAGACTACAATAGAAAGCATTGCTCATGAAATTATTGTTTTAATTTAAGATCTACTTCCTATTGTGTGTGTCATAGTTTGCACTACCCCAGCACACACAAATGAAAATTATGGATGCACATAGGAGGCTTAAATGGAATACATGAGGCTAGAACTATGGGCAGAAGATGCATTTTCTTTGAGATCAATGATTTTTTTTCTTGTAATTTTTTTATTGAAATATTGATGGTCTACTTTCAACCCTCAAAAATGACCATGTAAGCACAAATGCAACACTTGTATGAAGTGATGCACATTCATGCAATTTGAGCTACTTTACATGCATAACATAGTTTGAACTACACTAGCAAAGATAAAGACAAAACTTAGATGGATGCACAATTTTTTTTGCACTTAGAAGACCTCTAATTCAACAATCACGATTATAGTTTTATTGCACTCAATTTTGGTTTGTTCTCTTCACTAATATATTAGTGCTATTATTGTTTTGTGATCAAAATATAAACACAACCCTCAAAACAAATGTATACAAGAAAAAGAATCAATAGGTAATAATACATCATTATGTATGCCACATTGTAACTAGAGTTTGTACCTTGCTATGTATATTTTCTATTTTCTAACAAGCAAAATGCTACCAGCCCAAAGTAGAAGAATCACAAAAAAAAAAGCATAGGAAAGGCCAATATTGATTTTGATTTGGATACTTCTAGTAGCCAAGAAGTCATATTTTTTCCAAGGATTCCCATCATCAAATGTAAATATCATTAAATATATTTTTCATTCTCTCATCAAATGTAAATATCATTAAATATATTTTTCATTCTCTTACATGTGATTTTTCTTGTGAGAACTAGTTCACATCTATTTCTTTGAATATAAATGAAAATGCAAAAGAAAATACAAATAATAATAGAAATGAAGAGGCAAATATAATGGGAAAAATAGAACCAATAAAATAGTATATGCCAAAAAATTTAAATATTTTAAAATATTTTGTAATGTTCATGATCATCCAAAAAATTAAAGTGATTTCTAATGTTGTCGAATCAAATGTAATTTTAAAAAGAATTGAATTGTTTTTAATGCTTATGTGTGTCATGTTGGTGGCAACTTCCTTAGGGGATAGCTTAGTAATTTAATTTTTTTCTCTAGGTTTGAATTCATTTTGTATATGTTGTAGTTTGCACTTCCCTAGTAGACATGAATACAAAGTGTGGAGGTATGTAGGAGGTAGAATTACAAGCAAAACATGAATTTCTTCAAGTGTTGTGATGCCTAATGCATTTTTATTTATTTTTTATTTTAAAATCGCATTGTTCAAAATATTAGTGTGAGGGTTTTCCTATGTCTAAGCTTGTACTTGTGTTTCCTTCATTTATTCATCATTTAGTTGTGAATTATAGGATTATTCATGGTGTAGTAATTGGCAGTGGCTGGGGTGCAAATGTTAGCTACTATGAACTTTGAATCATTTACATTTTAATTATTTGAGAAGTTTTGCAATTTGATCCTTTAGTGTTATTTTATATAATTGTTCTTCGATTTCAATCTTTTCTGATATTTTTATATAAATTTATAGCATTTGGTTTTCTTAACTATTTTTAGCAATATGGAAGGAATTAATTAACAAAGAGCTAGAAAATAACTTCTAGTATGTTAAAGTGTATACTAATGATAAAACCTTGAAGCATTTCCATGTATATAGAATATCCTTCTAGTCATTTGGTGTGGAAGCTTTCAGTTCTATTTTTATATTTACCAAGGTGTGATGCTGGAAGGCCAAGGTGCATGTTTCTGCTGAAAGTGTGGTTTAGAAAGGTCTTATCATTTTAATTGCTATTGTGTTAATTCCAGTATTATTTTAGTTGAAGGCAACTAGGTGTTTGAAGCTTTAGTATGGTAGTGTCCTTTATAGCTATTTTTTTGGCTTCATTGTTGCAAAAAAAATTTTAGATTTTACAGTATTCTTAGTGTTTGAAGATTATTTGTTTTATATGACACTGCTTTCCATATCATGTTTGAAAGATATTTGTCATTTACTACATGTCTGCCAAATATGCATGTTAAAAATTAAAATTCAGCCATAATTATACCAAACCACAATTGTCGCTTATAAATTTTTCTTCCATGGCTTCAAGCAAGTTATGAATTGTCAGTATTGTATACTACAAACTCTATCAAATATTGAATACTCGTCTATGTAGTTACACATAAATTTATAGATCCAATGTTTATAGCTATACAAATTTGAATATTTTCCATCATTTAATGATTGTGGCCTATTTGTAAGATTACATTGTTTAATATACATAGCCAACTATCAAGTACATAATACTAATCTTAGGGAGCTTTCTACCACTATAGAACAAATGCAACAAATTATTGCTAGGTAATGTGGTGCAATTGCAAGTTTGTCACAACTACAAACTATTTGATTTTGTAACCCTAATTTTAGAGTTGTAAAATACCTCGTACTTTAGAAATATTTTACGGGATCAAATATACAAAGAAACAATTTTATTTTCTCACTTTTCTTTTCTCATTTGAATTTTAACCAATAAAAATACAATGACAATCACTATAAAAGTACTATAGATTATTTTCCTTCGAAACTACAAATACAAACAAGAAAACCTCTATTACACAAAATACTCAATACAAAATTAAATAAAAAACTGACATAAATATACAAAATTTACCATTATACAACTTTATTGTTTAAAACTTGATAAGTAGTATCTATAGAAATGTTTCCAAATAAAAAGGGGGATCTCAAAAAAAAATTAATGTTCCAAGTGAGCTCTTTATCAAGTGATGGTAAAGTTATCTCCTTGTTGATTTCTTGTCAAGGTTTGATCAGTTTGAGGTTGTTTGTTGAGTCATCACCACCTTGCTTGCATAAACACTACACAATTTTAGGGGTTTTCATTTAAATATTCAATAAAAATATAGATAAATCATGTTATTATAGAATATGCATAACTCATACATAAGTGCACATGTGTCCACTTCAGTATATTAATTTGGCACCATATATTTAGACATGATGATACACAACCACATAATACAACTATCCAAATGTCACCATACATGTCTAACTTATGTCACCCCCTTATCCACATGTAAAGTATACTATATATGCATGACATTTCTTAGCCTTTCATTTGTAGTCCTAGTTAACATTCACTATGCAAGTATAACCTCTAAGTATAGTGTAGGTAGAGGGCTTCCAACTCAATATAAAAAATACGATCTATCATAGGTTTGTGTACATGTGGCCTCATAGAATTGGCATTGCTATAATTTTTACCTCTTTGGGGTATCATGTGAAATCAATGTATCCATTATTTCACTTCTTAATCATGAGAATTTTATTATGATCATAGCCAAGCTATATAATATTATGCATACATGTAACATTGATGAGGATAATATTCTCCATGCAATAGGCATGTCATCACTTTCCTTTAACCTTGGATTATATAACAATGATTGGGAAACTAAAGTTTCCTATTGCAAGTAAACCTACTTCTACTATATAGGTCATAAATTTTCCTACATGCAAATATTTCCTTTGACCTTATATAAATTGGATCATTGGTATTCAAGCATGAAGGCTTTATTCATGTCATTTGTGATAAGACATGTCTATTCAAGTTCAAGGAATTTTGGTTCTCTCAACCTCCTTTACACTATGAGATGAAGAAATAAGATGTGAAGATGATCTTTTCCCAAAGAAAGGACCTTTAGTGTTGATTGTGATAAAATGGGAAGGGCTCAAACCCATTACAAAATAACCATAGAGGCTAAGTAGAAGGGTCTCACAAGCGGTGAGACAACTTAAAAACTAAAAACTTAAACAAAAGAGGAGACTGATAGAAAACACATAAAGAGACATAGGACTAGCAAGTGACCAAAACACATAAAACCAATTACTAATTTCCAAGGAGAAGGGGACCCTTAATAGCCTACCATTCCTTGGAAAGGAACTGAATATTTTCTTCAAAGGGTAGATCCTTTTGATTCTTTCTTCTAGTGTCATCCTCGGGGGTGAAAGGCACGCTCTCCACATTCTTTCCATTCTTCTTGAAACTACTATGAGGAGCCTCTAATTGTTCATCCCTAGCATGCTTGTTCTTGCAACTCTTCAACTCCTACTAGAAAACCTAAATGGTTATCGTAGTGTTTTTAACCATTTCTTTGCTATACTCAATGATCTCCTGTAAACTAAGGATAATTTTATGTTGGTGTGAAGATTAACAACCTCTTTCCTTAGTCGCATGCTCTCCTTAATGGACCCAATTACAATTTTGATCTTCGCAACCTCATTTTCAAGGTTGGCCCAATTCTCAAGGATATTGGTCATACCTCTCAGCAAATCCTAGTGGTCAAACTCTTCCACCTCCCCTTGCCAATCTATAGATTTGTTGAGCATAGAAGAAGCTAAATTTTGGATTTTGTTCTTTGTAGTTATCAGCTGAGTAAGTAACCACTTGAGAATGTTGTTCTATATAATGGTGTCTTTGTAGATTCCGTCCACCTTCTCCCTTAGTGGAGCACATTTCTCACATACGTCAAAAGTGTCCAATGGAGTGTCCTCAAACCCTAGATTTTGGTCAATATCCTACTTTTGGGAGGAAGGGGGCTAGCAAGAAAGGTATTCAAAGGAGAGATAAGAAGGGAGTCAATAGGGGAATCATTCAGTATTGAGGACCACAAGGATCTAGAATTATCATCAGAAATAGAGATTTGGGGGTCCACAAAAGACACTTTTTCTTACTAGAAGGGGTAGGTTCCTAAACATAGAGTTTTTACCTTTTGAAGTACAAGGAGGGATAAACCTAGTGATTCTAGGTTGATGGTGATGGGTTAACAAGGTAGCAAAGGTAGCCTGGGTGATGGGATTCCCCTTCATGATCTCAGTAGCACTTTTTTGAACAAGGGAAGGCTTTATTACCCTCAAGAGAGATTCTATGGCCAAGGAAAGCACCACATTGTGCCAAAAAAGCTTGTAAATTAGGCCCTAATGAAGAGGCAAAGGATTCCCATTATATTGAACCACTTTTATAGATTGATCTAGGGAGGAGTGGATCCAAAAAGCAAAGTTCATTTTGATATTATGGCAAAAATTATTAACATTAGAAAAATATGGATATGAAATCTTTTAAATTGACCATCTAATGTTACATACCTCATTAAAACCTTTGTCATCCTCTTCCAAACACCCAAAAGGTCATCTCTGTTGTACCTATTCTATAAATTATTCACCTTCTCACCTTTCTTTAGGAATTTCTCCATGTCTCTTTGGTAGTTCCCTTTGGGGTTTTTGGGGATATCAATACCTTCCATATGGAGGCCAATAGCCATTGATATAAGCTCCACAAAGACTAAAAAAGAGATACCTCTAACCTCGATGAGACCATCCTTCCAAGAATTAGAAAACTCTACAAAAAGGTTATATCCATGACCCTACATGGCCTCAATGTAGGAAGAAAGCTTACCTTTCTACAAGATAGGCCATAATTCAGGGTCGTTCCTCAGTGTGTCACTATAATTGGGCTCCTCCTGAACAAGGTCCCCACCCATATCAATAAAAAATAGCAATAAAATAGTGATTTAGATCCACTCTCAAAAGACTTCAGATGAAAATAGAAACCATAGACAACAAAAGCTTGATATGAGGATATTGAAATGGTTGGCAATTATTATCCTTCAAGAAACCAAGATGATGTGTGTTGCCATTATGATCTTGAAGGAGATATAGGTCAGTTCCTAACATGATGTGCAATCCCTTCATTAGTGATTAAATTTCTTACATGGTCTAGGATCATTAGGAAATCCTCCCAAATTTTAATCTTGTTAAGAAAGGCTCCTAAAAATTTTCATGCCATCTGTAGCCATATTCCCTTCTCAAAAAATGTTTTTTATCTGACACTTTCCTATTCTCATTATGTGAAGGTGAACTGAAGTAATGGGATCCCAAAGTGATTATCAAGGAAAAGCATCACCCTTGAGCATCATGATGGTGTTCTGAGAATCCCCTTCTATTTCCAAATTGGTGAAGCCTCTATTATTGGTCAATTGAATCCCATGATAGGGAACTGCCACCTCAAAAAAACTTGAAGTTTGTCTACTAAGGTTAACCACAAAAGCAAGTGTCATTTTACCTCTATGATCCTAAGAAAGTACTTTTATTTGATATCCTTGGAAGGAATTATTTATCTACATATGGAGACCAAATATGTCTAGCATGAAAAATAATAATTGTAAGACATTCACTTCACTCACGAACCTACAACTTGTTGATGTTGTCCTTAGTGGCTTCACTATATCCAAGGATAAAAATATATATTACCTAAAAGAGATACATTAATCTCTCTACACTATTTAAAGGTTTTTAAATCTTTCTCCCTTGATTATGTGCACATACAATGATGATTGGAAGGTCTAGACCTAACTTGGGCCATCAATAATACTAGGCCAATCCTACTTTGGTTACAATTTCATATCCTCTATTAATGACTATATAATAGATTTTACAATGATCCACACTACACATTACAATAGAGTGACTTAATTCTTTAATCAGTTATCAAAATTATAAGTACAACACCTACACTTTTCCAAACAACACATAAATATCATCTTTAATAAGCAATATACATACACTACAACATCATGACAATATATGCAAGAACATTCAACAATCCGCCTAGGCTCATATTTACAAAAGGATAGCATTTAATATTTTACACTCATAGAATGCAATGTATGTTCTTACATCAACAACACTCAACTCTTCTCAAGAAAAGAAGGGTACAAAACTTCTAGAGCTTCATTATGATGGTTGATCTTTTAATTTGACTAGATGAGACTCATGCAATGTTAGACAATAACCACATTAAAGTTACTTTTAACAATTCTTAATTAAACCATATATGTCACATTTTTAGTATTTTACACCAATGAACCACTTCTTAATTTTGTTATGCTAGATCGAATCATTGGTATCAAAACTACATACACTACATTTTATAATTTATATATAGAATCTAGCTTCTTTCCACAAGAAAACATGGATTTAACATCATATATCCTTTTAGAACCAAAATGTAGGGGAAATATCTCCTTGGAATATGCAATAGCTTATAATTTTTGAATGCACAAGTTAACTGAGAGGGGGGTGTGAATCAATTGTACCTTAAAACTTCAAAACCCTCATTAACATTCAGATCCATAATCATTCATTAAACCCTTAACTTTGTTATGATGAATTAACATGAAAAGTAAATAACATAAACTTTAACAACTTAACACCATACACAAGAGAACACTAGACTTATGTGGAAAACCCAAGAAGGGAAAAACCACTATGAGGATTAGTTCAGAATATAAGTAATATCAACACCTAATACAATAGGCTCACTGTCGGTAGGGCTCACTACCCAAAGAAGAAAGGCTCACTTCCAAGATAGAAAATAAGATAGAGAAGGAATGTTACACAGAGAAAATAATCTCAATGCAACAAAGAATCCACCACAATGACATCAAAACCTTCACAGTCTAATTGAAGAATTGTAGCCACCTTCTGCTCACTGCATCCAGTAAACTAACCCATGAAATCTCGTGTTGCACTTCTCAATTTCACACTCTATAACTCTCCACTTCACATCATTCACATCACACGCATCTATCTTCACATCTCTCAACAACTCAACTCATACTTATATTGTCTTCAACCTTGAAACCCTCTCCCAGGTCGGCTATGCACCTCAAACATACAAATTCAAATAAGTTTGATGCCAAAACACTTCCATGGTGGATAGAAGTGAATGTTGACCACATCAAAATTTAATTGGGACCCAAATCAACAACACCATGCGACCACACACTACCACAAAAATATTTATCCTTCGCATGTAGTGTAAACACCAAGTCAACTGTTACCCGTGCAAACACCATTAAACTTTTAAGTACACACTTCCTCAAACCAAAAGATGACTTGCAAACCACACTCCATGCTTGAACATGATCTAGAATATTCCTCAAACACCCTGAAATCCAACAAACTCCTTCACAACAACTTCCACCTAAAGAATGTATGTGTGTAAATTCAGACAACTCTGTCATATACTATTACTTGAAAAACCATCCTCTTGAATGAGGTAGACTACCAACACCATCAAAAAACCTTCAGAATTGCAAGACCTAAAACACAACTATGGAGAAACGCAGAGCAAAAAAAAATCTTCCAGACACCTCTGCAATGTATAGTCACACACTAGTGAACACAACTTCCTTTGTACGATGATCCAACGTGCCAAATCTTGAATATAGCATCTTTGAACTACTCTCACCAACATATCCAAATCACTTAGGTAGATATTTAACCTAGAAGAAATGAGGATAAAAACCATAACACAACTTTGTAACCCAAAACACCACTACAACACACTATTTCCTCTTTTTGTCAAATTTTCTCAAAAGCACTTGGAACCCAAGCACCAGAGGCATATCCTCAACATATTCAGCACTTCCAAAACCATGGACAAAATCTTATCAAAGCAAAACTAGAGGTTGACACCAGTAACTTTACTAATGATAACACAATGCAACTAATCAAAGCATCAACTACACTCTTGCAACCATCTCACTCAACTATAGACACCAATGACAACACATGCTTGTTGACATCAATGAAAACATAGGCTTTTTGACATCAATGAAAAAACCAACTGCTCATACTCGCAACAATCTCCTCCTTTGTTATTGATGGCAACACATGATGTAAAAAAGCATCAAAGACACAACAGCTCTGAACCATACCAATTCCCTTTTCCCTTTTCTTCCCCTTTGTATCTCATCTTCTTTACTTGTTTCTTTCTCCCTCAATGACTTATGACTCCTCCATATTACTTATTCTTTTTTACCTGTTTCTCTCTCCCCCTGTGTTCATGACTTTTTCACATGTTTCTCTCCCCCTTTGACATCAATGGAAAAGGACATAATGTTTGTATTGTTTTTTTTTTCCTTTGACATCAAATAACCTACTTGCAACTGCTCCACAACACCTTTCCTTTAATTCTTTGAATACTCCCCCTTAGGAGCACACACCAAATTGTACCAAAATAGTAACCACTACAGATTGACAACACACACTCTTCTGATTGCCACAATCAGCAATGCCACTACCTACTCCCCCTGAGAGGTAGCCACCAACATCAATCCAAAATAAAGAATGAATCTTGAGATCCATTGGACTGATGCATCTCCTTATGCATCTAGTTTAAAGGAGGGGCAATAACTCCCAACTTCTCTTAGGGATACTCAAAAGTATCCATAGGAAGAGCCTTAGTGAATATATCAACAATTTAATCCTTTGTAGGCACGTATTCAAGCTTCACTTCATTCTCCACAACCTTCTCTCTCAAAAAGTGATATCTTATTGAAATATGTTTTTTCCTCATATGCATCAATGGATTCTTTGAAATGTTGATTGCACTTGTATTATCACAAAAGATAGAAATTGGCTCATCATGCACACTCTAATATCCTTCAATGTTTTCCTCATCCACAACACTTGTGTGTAGCAAGATGTTACTGCAATGTACTCGGCCTCTACAATAGATAAAGATACTAAATCTTGTTTCTTACTTAACCATGATACCAATCTACATCCAAGAAAGAATGCACCACTACTTATACTTTTTTTTGTCATCCACACAACCAACCCAATCGACATCTGTGTAAGCAATCAAAGTGAAGTTAGTATCCTTTGGATACCTCAATCCATGATTTGGAGTTCCCTTTAAGTAGTTGAATATCCTCTTCACTACTGCAACATGTGATTCTCTAGGATCTTCTTGAAATCTAGCCACAAGACAAACTGTATGCATGATATCTGATCTAGTAGTAGTTAGATATAGCAGTCCACCAATCATTGATTTGTACTTGCTTTGATCAACCTTAGGGGATTCATCATTCTTGCTCAGCTTGCAACCAGTAACCATAGGAGTACATACTAGTTTAGAGTCTTCCATTCCAAATTTCTTCAACATCTCTTTGGCATACTTTGATTGTGAAATGAATA